>JBBPUN010000045.1:0-22979 GCA_038094715.1 Heimioporus punctisporus | reverse complement strand
CGCTTTGCAATTGAGTGCCCGTTTCCGACCTGCATGCGAGATCCCGGTTGCGAACGTTTCGACTCTCCTTTTTCAAAGTCCTCCCTTAATAATATCTCTCGCAATCTATCACGCGGTCATTGTTTTTTTTTTGAGACTGGCCATGCAGGCGCATGGGAACAGCATACCGCGGTGACTCTGTGATGCTATCTTCGCTGGCCCTTCGCTCACATGCTCGGTATGATTATTAGGCAAATCTAGGCTAAATGCTCACAGCCCCGACAACGTGGTACACATATATAAACCAGTGACATGAGAATGCGCCACGACGCTGCAATAGCCCGGTCACACCACGGAGGCACCCTTGACGGTTGGTCGTACGGGATATCCCACTTTAGTTATAATGCCCCTCGATATCTTGAACGCATCCCTGTGCTCTTCGACACGCACAACGCATCAAATAAATCACTTCAATTCCGTGGGCATCCCTTGACTGCGCCGTTCTCGAGCACATTCGGCCCGTAGCTTTCCCCTCGGCTAGATTGAATCCCAGAAAACTTCTTGTGGACCCGTTCCGCACCAGTTCTGGATCTCGAAATTTGTGATGCACTAATTACGGTCACCGAGGAGGAGTTCCTTGTATTATGGGTCGAGCACCTAGGTTTTCCCTCGCGCTTCGCGTCTCGACGAATCCGAGAGGGTCTGCCGTGCAAAGTATAAAGGTGCCCAACGTTCACTCGCCATATCATCCTCGTCCTCTTCTCCAATCGAGCTCAACTCCTACTGATTCGCTTTCGACGATGTTGTACAACATCGTTTCCCTCACCGCAGCAACGTCCACAGAAAACCTTCAGGCCTTGGAAGAGGTCAAGGACTTTTGCACCACCGATCTCGGTCGTGGCGGCAAGCAGCGTTGGACTTACCACGTCCTCCCGAAAAACGCCGTCGACAGTGAACTACGGCGACTATGTGACCCCCGCTCCTCCAAAACGGTCGATAGCGTCACATTTCAGCCCTGCACTGAATACGTGACGCTAAACCAGGATCGGTACTCCATCGAGGAATGGGATCTCCACGGTGGTGTTTGGCAGTTCAATGCCGTGTACGATGGTATCGCGCTCATCTCGTCTGTGATTGAGTACACGGCTGACGCTGTGCTCGGTAGGCCACTGTGGGCACGACACGGTCAACTATGTCTGCAAGCGATTGCCGTCCATGATAAAAATGTCGCTCCAGGCGCTCCTCAGCAGCACCGCGGGCGCGATTCCCAACTCTGAGCTGGTCTCGGAGACGCTCACGAACGCGATTCGACACCTCGATGACTCGATTCGCTCGGACCTGTTTGACTTCCTGCCTTGTGATAAACTTGGCGAAATGAGCCCCGATCAGCTCCGAGATTATATCCAACGCCACGAATCGGAGTGGGACATCATCTCTGCGAGATGCACCCAAGGTTCCACGGTCATTTTCTCCCTATTAGATCCGTCGAAAAGACATCTTTGGGTTGTCAATTTGGGAGACTCGCAAGCAGGCAAGTGCACTTTGTGCCTAACGAGAGTCGATCGTCTCATTGTGGCGTAACACGCAGTGCTCGGAAAGAGGCGGCCGTCTGGAGAATGGTCTGGATTCACCGTCAATGCGCTGCACAACGGCAACAACCCTAGGGAGTGTCAGCGCATTATGCGCGAACATTTAGGCGAGCGCGGGTGTATCTCTGACAACAGGGTCGTCGGGTACCTCGCACCCACACGTGGTACGTCCGTTAGCGAACTCGATTTCCTTTTTTTCCCTCGACCTGTCTAACCCTTTTTCGTTCTTTTTGCACAGCGATCGGAGATACGTGGTTGAAGGTTCCTGCCATGTACACGCGCGTCTTCGGGGAGTACATACCTGATTGGATGGCGCATTCGCTGGTAGAACAGTACGCCGATCGAATCATTACGCCCCCGTACGTGTCGGATATACCGGACGTGCATCATTGCGTGTTCGATACGCCGGCGGATACGCAGGAGGCCTTCCTCATCTTGTGCTCCGACGGACTTTTGGACCTCTATGACCATATCGATCCGTCGCTCTCGGAGAACGAATGGGCGGAGAGATGGGTTCATATCGTGAGCAACTCGCTCAAAGCGCGGAGGGACCTACCCAAGAATCTCGCATTCGACCTGTTGCGCAATGGTATCGGCGGTGAGGACCTCGATCTTGCTTCGCGCAACCTTACTTTGGAGATGGACGACAAGTGGATAGATGACGTGACCGTGCTGGTTCAGCGCTTTTGATCCCATCTCGCTCCATCTTTTTCAACAAAAAACGCATGTATCACGGACGTAGTCTTTAGATTTCTAGCATTTAGATCACCACCGGTGTTACAATCGGAAGGAATACGTTATTTATGAATGAATATAAAATGGCCTAAAATCCAGATGACATCACGATACCCCGCGGAACGCGTGGCGATCGCACGCCGGGGCATCATGTTCAAAGGGCTTCCTACCCTATTTAGTGCCTGACGCTCTCCTCATGAGAAGGGTCAGCCTTGACAGAATGCGGAGGACTAGGTTTGCTCCGAAGGCTACAGAGCGGACAGAGCTGAGTAAATATTTCGATCATTGGCCAAGTTATCGTAGCCTGAGCCAAGCATTCAGTCTAGTACGACCAAACAGACGAAACTAATCTCACCATGCCAATTCGTCGCGCCTCAGAAACCATAGAGGAAGAGGACCCATGAGAACGATGCGCGTAAACGAGTATATCATATATTTGGTCGCGCACAGGTATCCTTTCGAACGCTCTCGACCACTCGGGTCCACCGGGGTCATGGCCAGTAGCCTCCGAACTGGGAGAACTGGTCGACGAAGTGTTGGAACGGCCATCGATGTGATTGATATAATCCCTCCGCAACGTTTCCTCTTCCGATGGCGCAAGTTGGAAAAAGGGGTCGCGGGGAATTAATAAAAGGTGATATTTCTCCGACCCCAGTCGAACGCGGTGGAAAGAAATCCACATCTTTAAACGGTCTGAGAGGTTATCGGTATCATGTCCCGACAAGAATTGACAGATCTCTGCGTATACGTCTGGGGTGAGAGCCGCAGTCTCCAACAGCTCGGGGGATAAGCCATCCAAGAACCGTGCGAAAGATTCTTCGAAATGTGCCCTATTTGGCATTTCAACGGGATTAACGATGGCGATTCTCTGGGTAACGACATCTGGAAGTGGTGCAAACAAAGGGTGTGCCCAGGATTCGAGCAGAGGTTTTGTCGAGACCGCGCCTTTATCAGAAGAAAACGAATGGGAAATAAAGGACAAATTGTTGGTGGTGAGTGCTTGCCGAGGTACTATGCTAGCAAGTGACGCGATCGACGCTGTTCGACGTCCGCTAGGCTCTGGCGTCCTAAATTGATCATGAGGCAGCGAGTCATCTCCTCGAGAAACGTCAGGCAGGGGTTCTCTCGTACGATGGTCCTGGGACGAGGAGGCTACATTCTGGCCATAGAAGCTGTGGCCATCACTGGAATCCCCATTGCGGGGAGCAGACGTTGACTCTTCGCTAGATGGCATATCAGAGACCAGAAAAGAGGCTGTTTTAGCGCCATAAGGTGTCATCTGCTTGTCCCGAATGGTCCCATGATCTGAAGGGACCTTGTGTCGTTTCTTAGGGGTATAGTTGCACTCGGTCTTGGAGTCCTCGACACAATGGTTGCAGACCGGCAAATTGCGATCGCACTAATAGAATTTTAGTAAAAATATAGCCTTACGTGCAGTAAGCCACAGGACCCACTTTTAGGTTCCTGAGGCGACACCTGTCGCACCTCGGGATACCTCGATGCGCCGGTGTTGGCAGAGGAGTGTATCTGCACTCTCTGCCGTTAGCCCAGGAGCAGTGGTTGCATGTCGGAAGCACTCTGTCACACTATGCAAGGGTCACGACGTTAAATGGGAAGTGGAGCAGGGCAATCTTACCTTTAAATTGTTCACGCGACAATGGTCGCAACGTGGCTTCCCTCGTCGACCTTTCCACTGTGACTGACGTGCCATAAAAACCTTGGGATTTGGAATGCGTATGGTCAGTTGGGTATCGTCGTTTAGCTCGACCGGAGAGTCCAATTCCTCTGGAGAGTCAGACATTATTGAGTCTCGAGGGAAGATTCAGTGGCTGACAGAAAATGAGAGGAACGCTCTGGGACTGGTTACGGCCGATATATTTGAGACTAGCAGGATAGAATTATTGGATCAATTGAAGCAGGGCTGGAATGGGAGGAAATCATACTTATTGGAGATGATGCGGGAATAATCAAGAAGAGTTTTCGCCAGTTTGAATAAATCAGGAGAGAAATTCGGCCTTGGTAGGTTATGCTCGTAGGTAAATGGTAGAGCGGTGCACCGCAACGACGTTGGATGGCAGAGCAATCCTGTACCGCGAGTCTGAACGAACTTACTTACAGGCGTGACGTTACAAGTCACGGTGCTTTTTCCGGTAACGTAGTTGATCATTGCACGACGACGTTCGACCGAGTCTAAAGTATGGATACGACACAACCTCTTCCGTCTTCCCATTCCATCTATATCTTTCAGACAAGATTCACCCCCCCGTCGTGGCCCATTGTTTCCTTTCTCGCGCGTCAATTCAGTTATCCCATCTTTCTCTCTCTCTCTCTTTTTTTTTTCTTCTCTTCCTCCTCCTTTTCTCTCTCTCCCCACTTTGGCGTTAATATTTTTTTAATATGCAGCCTCACGGACAATTTGCTTGGGAGAGTGATCTAGTTTACACAGATAACTTGCTAAATTTGGTATGTGTAGTGTTGTGCAACCACGTGATCTGAACGCTCCCTCCTTGTGCGAGCGCGTCGTGTGGCGAGTCCTGCGTTCCGTCTCGTATAGGATCCGTTAAGCCAATGCAGCTAGCACAACTTGCTGCCTGTCGCAGGAAGCGAGTTTACCGACGACCATTGAAGCGGATGACTACAAATTAGAGTGTGAAAATACAGCCGAACCGATCATAAGTGTTTCTGTCGTGTCCAACATCGATCGTTCATGGCGTACTTTAAGCTACAGCGAGTGGGTCATGCAAATGAATGGAGTTACTTAACCAACACGTACACCACACCACACATGTCACCTCACACATCGGGAATAATGTCACCATCTACGTCCAAATCGTAATCCCACAAGTCTTCTTCACCTCTAGGAAATAGTGGCGACGAGCACATTGGATAATCTTCAGAACACACTTGTTCCTCAGTTTGCGTCGAGGCTTGATGTCCCTGCTCCTCATATTCCGGTCGAGTACGGCGCTGAACACGATTGAGTACAAAGTCCAATTGGAGATAATTCGAGTCGTCCTTAGCAAACTTGCGGTGCCTCCGGTCTCGAATGTGCTACCAAACGTCGAGTTAAAGTAACATCTTACGAGGGAAAAAGACCTACGTATTCGAAGTCCTCGAATTTCACCCTGCAGCATTCACAGTATCCGGGTTTACTGCCTTCGTCGCGCTTAGGTAGTCTTAGTGTGTTCGTGCTGCGACTCTTTCTAAGTAGAGCATTGCGACGGTCAGGGATACCATCTGGTGGTCCCATAGCTCCGAGTTGTCGATTTCCGTTATCTTTTCCGGACAAGGTAGTTACTTTGCGAGAGGTCACGACTTGCTGCTGGATCCGCCCACGTAGATTTGCAGGCAGTTCAAGTGCTCGAAGGCTTCCACCTCCAACAGAAGTAGTGCCTGTCGTTGAAGTAATCCCAACACTGTTCCCCGAAGCAGCCATATAGGCGCTAGTCGATGCCAGATAGCCAGACGGGTTGGCCGAGGTCTGAGTATCTGGGAAATCGACGTCCAGGTCAAGGAAATCTTCCCCGCCCGCGTCTGTAACTAGACGATGCAAGTTATTCATGGACACAGAACGTCGAAGGTCGCCGGTTTTATGGGCGATGAGCCGCGCCTGGGCCTGCTTCTTCCTCCTGAGTTCCCTCTCCGCACGCCGTTGTCTCTCGGTCTCCTTATGTTCTTCAGCACGTCTAGTCTTCTCCCACCGACGTTGTTCTCGCTCATCGAATTCAATAAATGGCCCACGAGATCGCGCGTGGCAATAAAGAACGGGCCATGCACCACGTTCTTTGCCATCGCGTCCTTTATGGATGGGATATTCGAGAGCGTGGATGGTCGCTAGTTCCTGCTTCGCATCTTCCACCAAAACAAAATAGCTATTCTTCGAAAAGTATCGAAAATCGTGCCGTTTCTGAGTAGGATCGCGCTCCGTGGTCCCATGCAGACGTTCTGATGCGAGCAGACGTGTGAGATTTCGTTGGTTGGTAGTGACCGTAGACGTTATTTGGGCACCCGATGGATGCTTGGTAGTCATGAGTGCAGGCGCATCACATCGCTCCAATATACTATCCAGTTTAGCAGCATTCCAAATCTTCATGTCGAACGCTTGGGCTTTCTCCACGAGGCAAAAATTTTGGGTATTGCTATCCTCGCTACTCGAACATATCAGCAAGTGGAACATCACCGCTGCCTACACCAATCTCACCGTTTGAGCCTTATCGGACTCTTTAGCAGCGAGGGCGTGCGCGAGATCACATTGCGCGACTTGCGAGTATTCTCCTTATTTGAATGAGCATTTTCAACACCTATCGACTGATTGGTGATCAAATGGGTAATTTCACCGGAGAAAAAGTCTTCGACACGCTTGTCAATGAATATGAGTTGGTGCTACCAGGAAGAAAGTGATCGTGATGGACATACAGCACCGAGTTGGGAGACCCTGGTGGCCAACGAATTCCGTAGTGCTGCAGTGTCGGGATCCAACTGATCCAGATCAAAATAAAACACCCAAGAAGGGAACGCTCGCGTGTATTTGACGCGAAAATCGTTCTTAGCTGCTTCACGTGCTTGTCGTCTTTGCTCTTTGTCTTTGCGTTCCTCATCAGGTAGAGTCGTAGCAATTGGTTCCACAAGGCTTGACCTCGCACGCTTTGGATTCGCCTGATTTGCAGGCGCATCGCCGGTGAGCTCTGGGGAGAGTGGCCGCTTGGCAGATGCCGAAGGGGTTCGAGGTTTCTGAGGCGAGTTCCCGGTTAGTTGCTGAAGTTGCTGGCGGGCACCAAGAGGACGACGGTTGAGGGCGGTGGACATGGAGGCTAGTAAGGATGGAAAACCAAGAAAACTTGACGACCGTGTCGGCCGCACGGTGTGTTGTGAACCAGACGGTGTGGACAAAGATATTGGTGGTTCGGAGACGACCCGCGTTACTTGAATGGGCCATCGCTAATAAACGCCTCGGTTCTCACGCAACACGCCAACACCAACAGACGCGTCGCGGTACATATGTAACAATACGACGTAAGCAAATCGGGCATCAGAAGTATGAACAGATATCATATAGCTAGTTGAGGTCCTTCAAAGCGTGTCTATCTACCCCATCTCCATCTTCGAGCGGCATACAGAGAGCGGCTAAACTTCCTTTCATAACTTCGCCTGCTACGTCTTGTTCCTTGAGTGGTGCTGGGAGATAATGATGGGGTGGCGAAAGGGGAGAAGACGGCGTGAACAGGAAGCCACGTTGGATCGAAGAGAGAAGCGCCGTTATGGGCGTACTCGGAAGTTCATCAACGAGTTCAGACGAGACGGCCACAACGGCATCATGCATATGATCAGGTGACGGGGGCAGAGGAATCTCGGTAGGCGAAGTCGATGGACTGGGCGGTAAAGGGACAAGCGCTGGTGAGATTTCCTTCCGTTCGGTCTTGACTGGAGGTCGAGTGCCTTTTTGCATGTTTTTTACGGGATGCCGCCGGGATGCTGCCCCATTTGGATCGCTTGTTTTGGCTTTTATTGGAGGTTTATTATTAGGTTGGGTTGTTGTCGTTGGCTTGCTGGTCGGCTTCATATGCAATAGCGCTGGTCGAGAACCTTCAAAAACTTTTCGACTAGGGGCTAACTTTGCTGGCAACATAGCTCCACCGCTTTGGCCAGGCTGCTGTTCCTCGACGGAACTACCTGGTCTGTCTGCTAACCTTGCAGGCGCAGCCACCTGTTCCCCAGATTGTCCAGATATGGGCACAGATGGAAGCGGGACCCTTTTAGCACCATTTCCAGTCACTTTAAATCGATTGGGGGCTGAAGTCAGTTTCATTGGCACAGGTGGCGGACGCTGAGGGCCTCCAGTTGGTGCATTTTGAGAGGGCAGGACTCGTGCTAAGCCTGGTACGGGATGTTGCACGGCTTGACGGGCAGGTGCAGATTTCGGTACAACACAGCGTTGCGCAGTAGTAGATGATTGTATGTTGGTGTATAAACTGTGAGATGATGGATCACGTTGCACTTGAGATGTGGTTCTTTGTCGAGGGCCACGAACGTCGGATACAGTCGGAAGTGCATGAACTGCTGGTTGGCGTTTCGTCCCATGGGTCAAATCATCTGTGGGTGGTCGAGTGGGAGGCTTGGAAAATGCTGAACTCGAAGGCTGCTTGCTTGCTTCCGTCACTTTGTTGTTCGTGCGACTAGGAGGCCTACTAGCTGGTTTCTGTATTGCGTTAGACAAGATGCCCGAAGGACCGGCTTGAATGTCAAGATATTTCTTTACCACGGGGGTAAGCGGAGTAACAAAACTTGACGAGGTCTCAGTCTTGGTTTCAAAACGTAAAAAAAGCCCGAATAGTACGAACCTTTCCACTCGCGCAGGCAACAATATTCTGTAGGCCTTAAAAACTTCCTTACTCGCTTTCCGGACATCAGCATTGGCATCACGTGCTGTCAACTTGATGAAGTTCTCAACGGTACGAGCCCGGGCTTCCTTCTCTAGATCAGGCGGATTGAAACAGTTAAGACAAGCTAGCATGCCTTCTGCAGCAGTCAAGCGAGGAAACACAGACTTGTGATTGGCAAGCTCAGCGAGATAAGAGAGGAGACATGGAAGACGAGTGTGTTGAACAATGGCGAGGATACAAGCCCTTGCTCGTGAGGTGAACACCTTGTTCGTCCGACCGCACAAAGCCAATAGGGTCGGGACGAAGTGAGAGACCAAAGGTTCAAATGACGACTCGAGTCCGACGGCTAACGCTGTAACAAACTCAATCGCAGCACCCGACAACCTGCTACGCTCAGAATTCAAAGCGTTGACTAGTGGCCTGGATAGTGAACGAATAGCAAGAACCAGTTCGGAAGGAAACTGGCAAGCGCCAATATTGCATAGAAGAGTTAAGTTCATAATACTCTGTGCAATTGTGTCCCACGTTTCTTCAGTTTCATCGGGAGTGACATTCTTGCGGATAGATTCGATTTCTGCTCTAAGGATTTCAGGAGAGTCACACTAGAAAAACATGAGGGGGTGTTTTCACAGTGAGATACAAAAGTCGTTCTTACAGTTGTTATTGGCATTGAGATAGGAAATGAATTGAATACGAGGAGAAAAGACCAAGTCTCATGAAGCCTGAAATACCAACCGGCGTCACTTAGCGCGTCACGGATGCCACTATGGTCACATGACTTAATCCCCGGCATTGACCAGGACATTGAAACTCCGTTAGACAACACAAACCCCACAAGACGACGCGGCGACGATCCCCAAGGTCGATTTGGACAAGGTGAGGGCATTTTCTCGATGCAGAACGACTCCTGGGTCGTCACTTGGCTTTGATGAATGCCGCGGTTCGGCAGAGAATGACCTCTTCGTTGGATGCAATGTTCTGGACTTAGATGAGACTGATTGCTTCTGTGTAGGCATCGCATCATGTCCCTCGTTGTCCCCGAAGCCCACCAACAATTCCAGGTGCCAGCATATCCGCTCTTCGATTATCGTGTGCTCATGGTCATGTTTCAGCACATTTTACGTTTGTTGAACACTAACGTAGATGGCAAGCGGAAGATCATGTATGCCCTGACCGAGATAAAGGGTGTTGGTCGTCGCTATGCAAATCTCGTGTGCAAGAAGGCCGACGTAGACCTGAACAAACGGTGAGTTTGTCGACGAGTCTCGGCTCCGGTGATTGAGAGAATCCCATAGCGCTGGAGAGCTCAACTCGGATGAGCTTGAACGTCTCGTGACCATCATTCAGAACCCCACGCAATTCAAGATTCCCGCGTGGTTCTTGAACAGACAGAAGGACATCGTTGACGGAAAAGATTACCAGATCTTGTCGAACGCGGTCGACTCGAAGCTGCGTGACGATCTTGAGCGATTGAAAAAGATTCGGGCACATCGCGGCCTGAGACATTTTTGGGGACTGAGAGTGCGCGGACAGCACACCAAAACCACTGGTGGGTGTATGCTTACACCATGGATCACACTAGCTCATCTGTCATCAGGTCGTCGCGGAAAGACAGTCGGTGTGTCCAAGAAGCGTGGCTAGTTTTTTTGTTTCGTGTTTTGTTTTTACTCTTTATCTCCATCACGTGATGAGCCGCAAAATTAAAATGAATATATTTCATCGAAAGCACCTTCTCCCGCCTGGCATGGCGACTCCGGGGAAACTGAGAGCGTCGGGCATCCCGACGCCTGGGAAGACGAGTGGGATACCCACCCCGGGAAGGTTTCGTTCTGCTTCTAACGTGAACGTCACCCAGCCCGTCGCTCTCGACCCCGACGACTATGCTTCCCGTGCCTTTGCAGAGGCCATCAAGGCAAACGATCCTGCACAACATCGCGCCAGCCTCACCCACAATCCCTCCTCCTCCTCTTCCTCCCCAAAATCGTCTTTTTCAGCTCTCCAATCGGGAAGGCGTTCTGTCACCGGCCGCCCCTCCTCTGTCACGCCCGCACCCCCCACGCGTGCCAAAACTCCAACTGCGCGTCCTCCTAGTCGCCAGTCCGATACTTTCCAGAGGAGCGTCAGCCGTGCTTGCCGCAATTTCGAGGTTGGCGATAACGTTAGAATCGAGTCCCTTGGCTACGAAGGTATCCTAAGGTATACTGGTGAGATAGATGGGAAGCCTGGTCTCTGGGCTGGTGTCGAGCTCAGCGGAGGGTTCGCCGGCAAAGGCAAAAATGACGGTTCCGTTAACGGGTGCGTCCTACGCGTCTCAAAAAACGAGATATTACTCTTGATTTCACCTCATTCGTATGCCTGCCGTCGTCCCACTCCCTATATTTACCATCACCATCATTTAGGAAACAATACTTTACTTGTCCCCAAAATTGTGGCGTGTTCGTCGCAGTTGCAAAACTTTCCCCGCCAACCGTAGGCCCAAATTGTCGTCCCCCATCTGTCGCGTCGTCTCGCGGTGGCCATGTGACACCTTCACTTTCTGGTCGAGTAACTCCCTCAGTTCCATATTCTATCAGTGCCGGGCGAATGACCCCCTCCACATCATTTGGACGAGCCACGCCGTATGACAGCAAGAGCAGCACTTTGATGTCTGGCCGTGTCACACCGGGCACTACACCATCCGTGCGCAGGACAAAGCCTCTCCCTGGCCTCGGGAAATCTCCCGCAGTCTCACCTGCTCTAGAGACTCAGATAACTTCAGGTTCTCGCGCTTCCAAATACATCGGTTTGACAGCTAAACAGTTGGATTCGCGCTCTGACTCCAGTCGAACTGAGCATTGTCTCAGAGCTCCCTCTTCCCCTTCCCGATCTTTCAACGTCGACAGTGGTGCACGGACATCTGATACCCCCTTTACTACTCCAAAAGCGGGTACGGCAAAAGTCCCTATTTCTCTGAATGGCTCGCTTATGCCTGGACCCAAGTCCAGAGCATCCCTCAATACGCCCAGACCGAGGATACCAAGTGCCGTCGCAATGCCACCACCCGCGTCCCCAGCACGGTCGACATCCTTTGGCTCAACTTACTCCCCTAACGATGACCTCTGCCGTGATGACCACCTCCAAGGAAACCGACCCTCTTCATCATTGGATCTTACCGCATCTAGCCAAGCTCTACAGGATAAAATAAACCGGTTAATAGGCAACTCGACTATTTCTGACCCCAGTGACGTCTCCTCTGCTCCATCTCCTTCCCAAATCCAACCTATTGCTAGTTTTAATGCAATGGAGCCCGAGTCTCGTGAGCCTGCGATCTCCAGTCTCAACGCTCGCATAGAGAAACTTGAGCAAGAAAGAGCGTCCTTAGAAGAAACAATTTCATCTCTTCGCTTGGATCTTGAACAACGTCAAATTCTGGAGAAGGATCGTGACTCTGCGCTAGAAACTATGGCCGAAGCAGAAAAGGAACTACGTGTCGTGGAGAGAAAATTAAGTGAAAGGGATTCCAAGGTTGAATACCTCGAACGCTCGAATGCACAGACTAGTATAGAGCTGGAACGCGTCAGAACGGAAAGTGAAGCGCGCCTCAACGACATGCAGGCTAAATTTGACACCAGCGAGGCTTTGGTCCGAAATCTCAAGGAGGCGATTGAAGTTAAAGAAGGCGCAGAACACGAAAGTAGCACTCTCTTGAAGGCCAAGAACACAGAAATCGGTCTTTTGGAAGCGCGGCTTGAAAAAGTCTCGACCGAACTGGATATCGAGCGGAAAGAGCTAGGATCACAGATCGATGAACTTCGGCAAGCAGGACAAGTGATGACCTTGAACCTTCTCGTTATTTTACCCTGACCTTCTCGCTTTCAGGAAACGATCGCACTCTATGAAGAAAGACTTAGTACAGCAGACACGAGGCGGTACGAAATGGAAGACAAGATCGCTATATTAGAAGATCTGTTGAGAAAGGCTACAATTCCTCTTTCACCTGGTCTCGCAGCACAGCACACAGCCTCGGCCCTTGAGATCGACAACGAAACACTCCGAGAGCAGGTTCAACATCTTCAAAGGAAACTTTCTATGATGGAAGATGCTCTAGAAGATGCCCGAGCAGCAGCAGAAAGAGAAGAAGCTGCTACGAGGGATAGAATCAAGCGCTTTAAGGAGAAAGAGGACTCTATGCGGAATGAGTTGACCGAGGGTCACAAGGCCGTGGAACAAGTTGCTAAGGCGGAGGCATTAGCTAAGAGTCGCATTGAGGAGGTCGAAGAGGCGCTACGAGAAAGCACGCTTGCACTAGAAAATGCTCGAGCTGAAATCGAGATCTTGCGAACGGACGCCGCAGTAAGTGAATTGCTCATCCGTTAATGTTTGCCACTAATATTTTCAAAAGGCAGCTGATATAAGTACCGATGATATGCCCCTGAAAGTTGCCGAAGTGTCTCGTCAAGCTGCTGTGGAGCGTACGCGATTGTTGGATGAAATTCAAGGTCTGAAGGACGAGCTCGAACACTCACGATCATCTACGGGACTTAATGCGGGGGCAGCTGGGATGGAGGTTGGTGACGCTTGCCCACAAAGGCTATGGTTTATTTGTCCTCATAGGATTCATGCTGGCGTTCGATGCTTGAGCATGAACAGGCTGAAGCCCGGTCGTTGCGTATAGCGTTGGATGAACGAACAATGGAGTTGGACAGTCTCCGCAAGAGACTAAACCGCGAACTGCCAATGAATGGCTCACCCGAAGTTTCCAAGTCACCATCCAAATACGAATCGGAAGAGATCAAGGGACTCAAGTATGATATTTAGAGGCAGGGTATTTTCAACTACTGACGAATTGACAGACACATTGTTCAAGAATTGCAAAAAGAGACTTTGACTATCACCCAACATAACAAGTTGCTTGAGGCGGAAAATAGACTTCTTTCTCAGGAACTCAAGATTCTCGAAGATAACGTTGAACAGGGCCCTCTGAGTCAAGAGGCTGCTCTCGACGCCGGGGATCTTTCATTGACACTTCCCCTGGATATCCAGAAGAAGTACGAGGTTGGTTGTGCCCTATAATTGTATTGCCGGCGGTCTGATGGACCGTAGGGTGAGATTGAGCAACTAAGAAAACGACTTGCAGAGGCGGAGATGAAGGCAGCTCGGGTAACCCACGATGTGAGTTTAATGTTATCACCGCGTTGGACGAAACGTTAAAATTCGCGTAGCTCAACAAGGAAATAAGCGAACTGGAGACGCTCATCGAATCCAAGGTGAGCTTGTTGTATGCGCTGTCGAAACGTGACTCACAGCTTACCCAGATATATCGCGAAGTGCGTCGGGGAGCAAGTAGCATCGGCTGTTACTCACGTCAATTTACAGGATGAACTTGAACAAGAGGTTGAGCGTCTGAAGGAGAAGTTATCTCGGTCGAAAAAAATATCGAGAAGTAGTTTGGAACCAGATGACCCGGAGGAACGTCGAGCATCTAGTGCATCGACTGTGGTGAACAGCGACGACGACTTCCACTCCGTCTCACGCGAAGACGTGTGTGAGATTTGCGAGCGGCCTGGCCATGATATCTTCACGTGTGATCTCCTCAAAGAAGATGCACCACCACCCCTCGCACGGGGTAAAGTCAACTCGGGATCACTGTATTGCGTAGACTGTGAAGGCTATGGTCATGTTGCTTCTGATTGTCCTCATTCATTGGATGTTTTCTAGTCACGACACGCTCACGATTCGTCAGGCTAAGCGGAAGGTACTTTATGATCTCAACTTAATTAATTCATTGTCTAGCTACGTAGTGTAGAGTTTACGTAACTCTCTTCCTCCTGGCGAGGGTTCTCACGCGTTGGCGCACAAATTTCTGAGCCGATAACAATCTCACAACTACAATCATGTCTCGTTTCTTCAGACAGGCCGGTGACTCTGATTCTGACACAGAAGAATCAGACGAGGAGGTCCTCACTAGCGATGACGATGAGGCCCCCCAAAAGCCAGCAGGAAAACCCACTGGCATGTCCCGTTTCCTTCGCACAGCTGATAGCGACTCGAGTAGTTCCGACGAATCCGAATCGGAGGAGGAGATCGAACAAGATGGAGAAAAGAAAAAGGGAAGGTTTCTCCGGAGCGCCTCTGAAGATGAAGAGAGCGAAGAAGACGAAGATGTGAAACGCATCGTCAAAAGTTCCAAAGACAAACGTCTCGAAGAGATCGAGGCGACTGGTAAAGTGATGGATAATGCTCTTAAAATCAACGATTGGGTGGCCATATCCGCAGGTTTGCATTATCATCTCCCTCGCCACTCCTGACGCTGATCGGAACACCAAGAGTTTGATAAACTACTCCGTCTTGTGCAACGCCAAAGTACTGTTGCAGAACCGATTCCCCCATTTTTCCTTAAAACTCTCAAGAGCCTTGAAGACTCTTTAAATGCCGCCTTGGCCAAGGAAAAGGAGGCGAAAAAAAAAATGAATGCCGTCAACGCGCGCGCTTTAAACTCCATGAAGCAAAAGGTCAAGAAGTCGGCTAAGGAATATGAAAAGGAGATCTCTCAGTATGATGCTGTAAGAAATTCGTTTAAGCCACCGTACCCTTTAATGTCTTGCAGGATCCAGAAGCTTTTGAACGTGAATTCTCCCTTCATAGCCAGCCCGCCGAAGCTGCGCCTGTGAAGGCAACGAAGAAATTAAAGAAAATCATCGAAAGCGGCGGTGAAGAGGAGAAATCTCCAGCGGAGGACCACTTTACAACGGTCGGGAAAGGTGGTAAAGCGATGCAGTTCACTGCGGATGCTATCTTCAAGACCCTCAAAATTGTGCATGAAGCAAGGGGGAAGAAGGTTCGGTCTCAATATTTCCTCGCCTTTCCGCTAACGATTACTTCAGAACACAGACCGAGGGGAACAAATGCGCATTCTGGAGAAACTGCTCGAGGTCGCTGTTACTCCATACCAGCGCATTCGTGTTCTTTTGGCTCTAGTTTCTTCGCGATTTGATTACAACTCCTCCGTGACATCCTATGTGCCAATAGACCTATGGCTGGCGGCCGAGCGCGAAGTGGACAAGCTGATATCGATCGTCGCCAAAGATTCTTCATATTCGATACAGGAGATTACAGAAGATTATGACGAACTCCTTGAACGCTCCCCTGACACCGAGCCGGACGGTGTGGTTCGTATCAGAGGAAGCATTATCAGCTTTGTGGATCGTCTTGATGATGAATTTACTAGAAGCTTGCAAAATATTGATCCTCACGGTACGGAGTATGTTGATCGTCTCAAGGATGAAAAAGTATTGTACCGGACGATATGTCGTGCGCAAGCATTTTACGAGAGCTCTTCCCAAGCAGAGCCACTCGCACGAGTGATCATGCGACGCCTCGAACATATTTACTCAAAGGTAGGATGCATAAATCTGTACGATGGTTAATTTTCTCATACGCTCTCAAGCCAGACGCGGTCGTCAGCGCTCTTGAGTCCGCCCTTACTACTTCAGAGGTCACGCCGAGCGTTACGCTAACCTCTTGTTCTATGACGTCGAGTTTGATCCACGCATTGTGTGTCCACCTTTACAAAGCCGACAATTCCCTGTTGCGTACAAGGGCTATACTAAGCCATATCTACCACTACGCTCTCCATAATGATTTCTACACCGCTCGTGACATGCTGCTGATGTCACACCTTCAAGAATCTATTCACTCTGCTGATGTGGCTACACAAATACTCTACAATCGTACTGTTGTCCAGCTTGGCCTATGTGCCTTCCGCTGTGGGTTGATCAAGGAATCTCAGGCAATGCTTCACGACATTTTTGCAACCCAACGAGTCAAGGAGCTTTTAGCACAGGGCGTCCACCAACAGAGGTTCCAAACCCAGCTCACTCATGAACAAGAGCGAGCTGAGCGAGCCAGGCAACTTCCCTTCCACATGCATATTAACACGGAACTCTTGGAGGCCGCGTTCCTGGTTTCAAGTATGCTAGTCGAGATCCCGCTACTCGCGTCCGTCGACTCAGAAGAACAGAAGAGGAAGATAATTTCAAAGCCTTTCCGTCGTTTATTGGATTTCGCTGACCGTCAAGTTTTTACTGGACCTCCTGAGAGTACTCGCGACCATATAATGCAAGCGAGCAAAGCACTGCAAGATGGAGAATGGGAGAAGTGCCGCGATCTTATCCAGACCATCAAAATCTGGAGCCTCATGCCAGAGTCTGCATCGGTGAAAGAGATGCTAGCCAAGTGGGTCACAATGCTTTGTCTTCTGATTAGAACATTGAGTAACTATCGTCAGACGCATCCAAGAACAGGGTCTTCGCACATACTTGTTCACCTACGCTCCATTTTATTCTACTCTATCTCTATCCCTCCTCTCACGGACGTTCTCACTACCACTTAGGACAGTGACATCGCTGATCTCCAAGATGATCTGGAATGAGGAACTATCTGCATCCTTGGACCAATCGACCAGTGTCGTCGTGTTCCACCGTATCGAGCTTTCGCGTCCGCAACAACTTGCCCAGGTGATTTCTGAGAAAATTAGTAATATGGTCGAGCAGAATGAGAAGGCATTGGACGTGAAACTCGGTAGTGTTGTTGGTTGGGGAGATCGAGGTGACACAAAAGGCGAGAAACGAGGTGAACAAACCCAGGAGCGCCGGGGTAGAGGGGACAGGTTGAGAGGTGGTTTACGCGGTAAGGTTCGAGTTGACACTGGTGCCAATGAGTTAAACCATGTTTGGAACAGGCGGCACCCGTGGTCGCGGTTCCCGATTTGCACAAGGTCTTGGAAATCAGATGGCCGGACATTCGACACCGCGAGCAAGATAAGACTATTAGTATCTGGGGTACTACTCTATGATGACTTGTTCTTGCTACTTGACGAATGCGAGCGGCCCTGCTATGCCACATCTTCATCGTTAGCACCCTCAGTATCTTCGCCCACCTCATCATCATCGCTCTCATCCAAGTCCTCCGTCTCCGCTCCCCAGTCAGAAACATCAAGTTTTTCGTTGCGGAAACTCTCTGAGAGCATACGGAAATAAGACGAAATATACGACCAATGAGGACTCTTACCGTGCTCCTTTACTTCATATCCGCCCTGGGTGACACAGCGCATTAATTCAGCCTTGGCCCCGACTCTTGTGTTTCTACCAAGGATAGAGCCCTCGAGCTTTGCGCTACCTGTTGTTGAGCCGTCTGAATTCGAATAGGAACCCGTCACGCTCACCCATCTGAGATGATACAGTGGTCTAGCAACACGCAACCAGCGATCTTGACCATTTTCCCAATGATACAGTGCTTTCCTATAACCGACTTTCTGATCGTCGTTTTCTCGTCCACTTTAGTGAAATCGCCGATGGTCGAATCGGATGAAATTGATGCTTTCGCGTCGATAAGGGCTCTTTTTTGCGGGTCGACGGGCAGAGTGTAGGAAGAGTCGTTTATGAACTGTGTTTATGGCGGTGAATGGATGATATAGTTCAAATAAGACACTGACGACTCACGTGTCGGTTTGCTTCTAGATAGGCGGGCAAATTGTTGGCTCGAACGCAATAGCCGCCGTCCTCTCGATGAATAATGATGCCTACTCTGAGGCTGCTCGTCTCCACCGAAGCTCTGTCGGAACCTGTGGGGCTGGGCGGTACAGAGTATTGAATGGGCGAGGATGCATTTGAACGGTTGTATATCGACCCTTTAGCCTTCGTAGTCTTTGCTGCATGAAGCGTGGAATGTCTGATAGGTATCGTATGCGCCGCAAAGTCCGAGAACGAGCCGAGGACTGTTGAGAGGATGATCAGAAGAACGATACCGGTCAGAAAACCACCGTACTGCGTCCGTATTTCGAGCGCTTGGTAGCCTGATAATGTACTTTGCATAGCCAGGGGAGAAAGTCTTCCCGCAGGGAGTCGAGTTCCGCTTTGTGTTGAAGAACGTCCAACACCTGACGTTTGCAGACATAGACGTGAGAATCCTGAAGTTTGGAAGAGAGCTTTGCACGAGGATAGCGGGAGAGCAAGTTCATCCTCAACTCGAACTCGTCCGCGTTCTTGTCGGTGTCATCGAGAGAGTCGACGTACAACAATGTCTTGGTGGCGTCGTCCCAGACTATCGGACAAGACTGGGGATGAGACCCCCACTCGTCGGGAGCTGCAGATTTCTCCGAGTTGGACTCGAACCAGCACGTTGTTGCGATTGCACCATCCGAGGCGACTTCCGAACGGAACTTGTTCAAGATCATCGAAAGGGAGAGGGAGGGGGGAGGAATGAAGTCGCAAGGGAGCAGGACAAAGTCTTCTTGGATTCGACTGGAAAAGTGCCTGAGGATGGAGCACGTTCCGACGCTCAGTTCCTGCGTCTCATCAAAGGATTGTATGTCGACATGCAAGGACGACGGGGAGATAGGGAATTCGGAGTGAATGTAGTGTGAAATGGACGGACGATGGGAGGAGGGACAGATGAGGAGGACGTCTAGTGGTCCTGTCTGTGATGTGGAACGATCGTATCAGAGGGGGGCCGCACCTTTGATCCCCGACTGCTCGGCCCAGAAGAGAACGTGGTCGACCATGGGTCTATTAGAGATGGGGAGCAACGCCTTGGGAAAAGGAGCATCGCCGACGTCGCCGGTCAAGGGAAGAAGCCTATCAAAAGGTAAAATATCGAGCGAGATGAGAGGCTGATCGCCCACTCGTTGCCAAAGCCTGCGAGAACGACGGCGAGGAACTCTTTCGGGACTGACTTGACTGGATCTACGCTGAAGTCCATCGCTCGTGATCAAACAACGGCCCGAGTCATCATACGAGGCAAAGGGGGGGGGTTGATTACCATTTCTAGAATACGACTACCGGACGTCTCCTCTGCTCGCGAGTGCCCCACGGACTCTCCTTTTGACCGTGATCAACCACCTGCCTGCACCGCGCGCGTGTTGAGCATCTGTAGATTCGATCAGCAATACGCTTCAGAATGCCTGTCGGAGACGTACCGTAGACGCGTCAGTGGCTCAGAAACATGCGACCCTTGGCGCGACGACGCTGGAGAATTTTACGGCCCCCTGGGGTTTTCTTCCTCGCGAGAAAGCCGTGTTTTCTCTTCCTCACACGTTGCGAAGGCTGGTACTCTGTCCCGCGCGAGGCGAAACGAACGCTGGGGAGATGCGGCAGTGCCCACCGCAATGAGCTCGCCATCGTCGCGCCAGCGTACAAGGTCGGATGGACCGTCCGCGCAGCTCTGGTAAAGGAGGAGAACAAGCCGAGGGCGAACATTTTCAAAGGTGACGGAGAGTTGTTGTGAACTGCTCGGCTCCCACGTGACACATGTCCCCCCATCCCCGCAAGCTCTCCTCCCGCCACCTCGACCGCCAGCCATGGCGCAGCCTTCCGTACACCAGCTCTTCCGCCGTCTCGAGACGGTCGGAAAGGGTGCGTATGGCTCCGTCCACAAGGGTGTTCACATACCCACGGGCAACATCGTCGCACTCAAGATCATCAACCTCGACACGGCGGACGACGATGTCGAGGCAATCCAACGCGAAGTCGCTCTTCTCACTCAGCTTCGTGACGCGCCAAATGTCACGAAATACTACGGTTGCTTTTTGGACGGTCCCCGTGTTTGGATCGCGATGGAGTTTGCCCAGGGGGGGAGCGTCCGTACTCTTATGCAGACTTGCAAGGATGGCATCCTGGAGGAGCGCTTCACCGTCATCGTCACTCGCGAGGTCCTTGTCGGACTTGCATACCTTCATAAATCAGCCATTATCCATCGTGATATCAAGGCTGCGAACATCCTCATCACCGCAACTGGCAAGGTCATGATTTGCGACTTTGGTGTCTCCGCCTTGTCCGCCACGACGACCTCCAAACGAAACACGCTCATGGGTACCCCTAATTGGATGGCACCAGAGGTCGCCCAGCCGACGCCCGTCTATGATAGCAAAGCGGACATCTGGAGCTTGGGTATCATGGTGTATGAGATGGCCAAAGGCGCCCCCCCACACTCAGACCTCCGTGATGCGATCAAGGTCATGCAACTCATATCCAAAGTCAAGCCTCCGAAATTGGCAGAAGGAGACGGTAGCAAGGACATGAGGGATTTCCTTTCTAATTGCCTTCGAGAATTACCTAACGAAGTGTGTACGATACCTAGGCCTACCCATTCTATTGACGCAATCCTCCCCAGCGCTTTTCCGCAGACGAGCTCACCAAGACAAAGTGGATCAAGTCTGTTGCAAAAGTGAATGTGTCCGTGTTGAGAGACCTGATCCTCAGATACGATGCCTGGGTCCAAAGCGGAGGATCCAGGGCCAGCCTCGTTGAACCTCTCGACTGGGAGGGTGAGGAACAGAATGAGTAGGATGTGTTTTATATAGCTCGAGCGGGAAGCTAATCGATCCTTAGCTTATTACGAAGAACATCGGTAGAGGACAACGACCTCTGGGAGTTTGACACCCTTAGGCGTAAATCACTTATGAATGTGCCAAATGACGACGACGACGTGGATCTTACAAGTTCGATTGGCCCACCTTCGACAGTACGCCCCGCACCAACCCGCCTACCAACTTCTCTACGCAGCCTGTTTGATGACGATACTGCGCAAAGTAACACCCTCAAACCGTTTCTCCCTCCTCTACCCATGTCGACGCTTCCACCTCCAGCCCCAGTCATGCCGCCATCGCCTGCACACGAATTAGCCGGTACGAAGAAGATTGGCCTTTCCGAAGGGGGAGATGACGCCCGGCTGACCAAGTTCTCCTTTCCGAATCATCAATATCATGATACTTCACCGGTGCCTGCACCTCGTCCTCCTCTATCAGGTTCTTCCCCTGTTGCAAGGGCACGATCTACTAATGTGACCGATCCCGACTCTTCCTCAGTTGAGAGCCCCCCTTCTCCTCTCGTAAAGAAACCAAGTTTTATCCGCCAAGCGTCGGTGGCTGTCATGGAAAGTACACCGGCATCACCTCTTATGCCTCCCGTCAGACCATTTGCTGCGCGAGATAGGAGTGGCAGTGCTTCTAGCAAAGGAAGTGATGGTACTAATTCCACAAAAAGCTCGGTTCTGCCGGGTCTGAAAGACGCGATTAAGGTGGCATTTACCACTTATCCTAGTGTTCGTTCGCTCATTCAATCTGACAGGTACCTTCTCTGACCTCAGAGCATCAAGTGGGGATGACCGACTTGCTTCCGCCGTCTCCGTCAGCGATCTTTTTGCCGCCAGCATTCGGTTCACATCCTCTAGGCATCCGTGCGGACGCGAACTCATCGACAATGTCACTTCCTAACACGGGTAGCAGTTCACCCCCGCGCACTGACAGGCGCGGCAGACCTGGCTTTACGAAATTCTCACATGCTACTTCGCTCTCGTTGACATCAGTCCCCGCGGAGTCCACTCTGGGACCGCCCGTTCAGCCACTTGACTTTGTGTCCCTCATGGAGTCGCACGAGGCCACGAATTCACACCTCGCCCGGACAGTGGATGATCTCACGAGGTGGTTCTCCGTCATTGAGGTCGGTTTCGCGAACATGCTAGAGCAATCAAGTGAGGACGCAATAGCAGAGGAGCAGGAGGAGACACCGACGGAGAGTGCTTCCTTTGATGCTGTTAACAATAGAGAGGGCAATGTTCATGATCAGCTGAGGCGCACGTTGGCTACCGAAGTGCCTTGAAGCACCAAGCCTTGGAATGCTCATACTTGATCGATCGCATTGCTAGACATCTACTGGTACCCACGGACCTTATTCCTATACCTTACAATTTCCTAGAGAACTTCACCCTGGTATCTATTAGGACTATCTACGGCACTCTCAAATATAGTTGTGCATGCCAAGGTATTTTACAATAATCTCTACTGCCTGCTTTACATCGCATTGATCGGTTTTGATGTGAATTTCAGGGAGCGTTGGAGCCTCGTACGGTGCGGATATTCCGGTGAAGTCTGATGCCAGTAGATGATATATGTCGGAGCAAGCGAAAGACGGCTCACCTTTGATCTCTCCAGAACGGGCTTTCTTGTACAACCCCTTGGGGTCACGTTGCTCTACGATGGCGAGGGGAGCGTCGACGAAGACCTCGACAAAAGACAAATTAGCCTCTTTGTGGAGCTGACGAGCCACGTCCCGATCCGCCTGATAGGGCGATATGAAAGCGGTGATGGTGATGCACCCTGCGTCTGCGAACAACTTTGAGACCTTGAACAAACGTGCCGTCTCGTCAGACTAGACGGGGGGGTGCCTGCGACGTCGCTCGCACCTCTCCGATTCGTCTGATGTTTTCGACCCGGGACTTTTCGTCGAATCCGAGATCCTTGTTGAGTCCGAAGCGAATGTTA
>JBBPUN010000044.1:0-34985 GCA_038094715.1 Heimioporus punctisporus | reverse complement strand
AATCAATCTATGTAGAAGAAACGAAGGGTCAAAACGGTATGCAGACGATTCAAGAAGTAAGATCAGAGGTCTCATATATTAAAAATAGTGGAATATAACCGTAGAGCCACTATGTGCTCTACAACGCATGTTTAACTCATTCTGCCAATAAGTTATCTGGAAGCCACATGATGCTGTAGATACTGATACGGCTGCATCACTAACATGATTGGGAAAGAAGCTGCTTCATCAAATAAGTCTATGGCCATTGATGAGTTAGGCATGGAATACTCACCTTGAAGACGATGATAGTGAACCAACTGACAGAGCAGATTGCGAGAAATGCAGGACCTGTTGCGTGCGGTGGGGGCATGGAATAAAGTTGCACTGCTTCAAGACTGGACTCAGCTCAGATGACTGCCCAAACCACCAGGAGAACGTAGTTGCGCTCCACGAATTTCCTGTCAACACGACTTCATTTGGGAGAAGCATCAAACTGACCAGCGAACGTCTCTTCGTTTATGACATGCTCTGTCCTGTCATCATCGTTAAAAAGGGTGTCTTGCAAGCGGACAGAACTTGCGAGTTTTTTGGCACATGTATTCTATATATGAACATGAAAAGTGGGACCACTTCATTCTTCTATGCGCCGCATTCATTGTGTCCTTTGCACAAAGGTCAAACAAGGCTGATGATGATACCACCTGTTAGGACTTACCAATACTCACACGATCGCTAAGTGCGTGCTCAAGTAAGAGGCAACAAAAAACAATCCTAGATTGGAGACTATCCTACAACACTAAGGATATTTATACTAACTGAAAGCTGTGTCTTATCTTGACGCCAGCACCACCCTCCTTCAACATGTAGATGGTAATTAAAGAAACGCGGAGGGCGCAAGGTATGCTTATCATAAGTCTAACATTACCTCCTTTTCAAGATTGATGCTCCATATCAACAATAGGAAATTTGAAACAATCAGAAGTGAAACGTATGTATCTTTTTCGAAATTCAAGGAATTCTGGAGTGGAGAACAAGGGAGAAGGAATCGGAAGGGGTTCTTTCTTGCATATGGGACAGTTACAGGATGGATCGACTTCGGTGGAAGAGCGCGTATGTTGGGGGAGTGTAAAACAAACTGCGAGTCGAGGAGCGTTGGGATTAGAACGATGGAACGCTTTGAGAGCTTGCGTAGCATTTCCCAAGTCTTTTACTTTAATCCATTCATTCTCTTCTCGTGGAAATCCTTTCCATTTGACGAGGTATTCAATAGTATTTCTCGATCTCCTCGAGTCCAGTATTTGCTCGATTTCATGCTCTTCCTGCCCTGAGACGATCTCGGGAGGAGGGGGAGGAACTCGTTGCTGGGAGGGAAATTCGCCGGAGTGATAGGGGTGTAGTAGACACTCGTGGAATACGGGATGAATTTTCTTCCATGAGCGATCCAATTGAAGTCGATACGATGCTAGGCCTTCCTTTTTAATGACCTTGAAAGGTCCGTATCTTTTGTCATCTAGTTTTTTGGAAGGTTGTTCGGTTCAAATATGGGTTGCCTCCAGCAACACTAAGTCCCCAGGGTGATACTCGACAGGTGGTCGAACTTTTCGGTCGTGAAATCGCTTCATATCATAGGCTGCATTTTTCAATGCAGTTTTAGCGATCTCTTGTACGTTTTTCATTTCTTCGATGAATTCGTGAGCCGCTGGGTTTCTTACTACTCCCTTTTGGTAGAAACCTGATCTGGGTTGTTGTCCATAATTGAGTATAAAAGGAGAGTATCCAGTGGCTGATGACGTTAATTGATTATGAGAGAATTCGGCGATGGATAACCAGTTAGACCAGTCATTCTGTCGGTGATTGATGTAGAGTCGGAGGTATTGTTCCACTCCTGCATTGACCCTCTCTGTCTGTCCATCCATTTCGGGATGATATGCTGTAGAAGGATTCCCTTCGATTTGTAACAATTTGTAAAGTTCGGTCATGAACGAAGAAACAAATTGTGGACCTCGGTCAGAAATGACCTTTTTGGGTATCCCATGAAGTTTGAAAATTTCGTTTTTAAATATAGAAGCCACGAATTGGGAAGTAATATCCATAGTAATAGGAAAAAGGCGAATCATTTTCGAGAAACGATCTACTACAACTAAAATTCCATTTTTTCCATTTGACTCAGGTAAGGGTCCTATCATATCTATAGAAATGATTTCCCAAGGGGCGTTCGGGATTTCATTGGGATGTAAGGGGGTCTTTTTTCCTTGTCTATCTACTTTGGTTTTTTGACATTTGTCACAGCCTTTTACGTATTTTATTATGTCCTTTTTTATGGTGGGCCAGAAGTAATGCGTTTTGATAAGATCATGTGTTCGTCGCACCCCCGGATGCCCCGCGATTGGATGATCATGGTAATTTCATAGGATTTTTTCTTTAAGGTGAGAGATTGGGGGGACGTAGATCAAGTGTTTCCATCGTATCAGATCATCCTTCCTATTCCACACCGAATCTTTTTCCTCTAATCCCTTCACCACCTGACTTTCTATGTTCTTTTGTTCTCTTTTTATTTCCTCTTCGATTCCCATTGGTTGTCGTACTCGTAGATGTTGGATTTGATTGGCATCTATAAGTGTCTGCTGCTGGTTATCTTTTTCCACCTCCTTTTCATGATCTGGTCTTCTGGAAAGTGGGTCAGCTGGGTTAGTAGATCCTGGACAATGCGAAATGGAAAAGTGATATTCTTGTAACAATTGTTTCCATCGTGCCTGTTGTCGGGACAGGTCTTGGGGTTTTGTATAGTAGGTCAAATTTGGGTGATCTGTGAGGATGGAAAAGGGGTGTCGGGCGTCAAGCAAGTAGTGCCGCCACTCTTTTAGGGCGTAGATAATAGCTAGCATTTCCAGATCTGTGGCATGGTAATTTCGTTCGGCGTCGTTTAGGGACCTAGAAATGAATGCGATGGGATGCCATTTATCGTCAAACTGTTGGGAGAGAACAGCTCCTATCCCGATAGAAGACCCATCGGTCTCTACTCGAAAGGGTTGGTTGTCATCGGGCATCCGTAAGGCAGGAGCTGTTGTTATGATCTGTTTCAACTTTTCAAATGCAAGGGTGTGGTTCAGCTCCCATACAAATTCGACTTTCTCAGAGGTAAGAGCATTCAACGGTTTGGTGATCTGTGCGAAGTTCTTTATGAACCGTCGATAGAAATTTAGGAAGCCTAAAAATCCTTTCAACTCCTTGCGGCTTTTAGGGGTGGGCCAATCGGTGACTTCCTTCACCTTGAGAGGGTCCATTTTGATGACTTGTTTCCCTACAATGAGGCCTAGATATTCGGTTTGCATTTGTTCAAATTCACATTTAGAATGTTTCACTGACAGTTTGTGATCTCTCAGGATTTGTAGGACTTGTCTGACGATTTGTCGGTGTTGTTCCAAGGTTTTGGTGTAAATGAGTATGTCATCCATATACACGAGGATTACCCCTTGATCGATCAACTCCTTGAAGATGTGGTTCATCATCGTCTGGAAGGTCACCAGAAAATTTGTCAACCCAAAGAACATGACAAGGGGTTCAAACAGGCCTCGATTGGTATGAAATGCTGCCTTCCATTCGTCTCCTTCTTTCATTCTGATATTGTTATATTCCCATCTTATATCCAATTTAGTATAGTACGAGGCGTCCTTCAGACGATCCACCAATTCAGAGATCAATGGTAATGGATATCGGTTTTTAATGGTGATGTCATTAAGCTTTCGGTAGTCTTGTATGGGTCTAAGTTTTCTGTCCTTTTTTTTTATAAAGAAGAAAGGAGATATGAATTGAGATTTAGAGGGACGGATCCTTCCTGTTTTGAGGTTTTCAGTGAGGAATTCGTCTAATTCTTTCTGTTCGGCCACTGTCAAATTGTACACCTTGCAATCTACTGTATGATCCCCTGGTAGAAGCTCGATGGCATGATCCCAAGGCCTTCGCGGGGGAAGCTCGTCGAAAGTTTCTTTCGCAAAGACATCTTTGTATTCGTGGTACTGGACTGGCACAGTTTGTTCAAACGTCTTTTCTTCCTTCTTTCCCAAGACTGCGAGTTCGGTTGCGAGAGTGCACAAATATTCATCATCCATTTTGAATACCCTTTCGTTCACTTCCTCATCATCTTCTTCTTCCCTTATTAGTCCAGGAGTATGATTGTCTTGGCAGTTAAAGGTGATTTCGTGGGTTTTCCAATTGATGGTTGGATTATGTTTTTTCAACCAATCATGGCCTAAGAAAATGGGGTGGGTGCTTAGGTTGGATTTGGCCATGGCGATATGCTCGGAGTGTTCGCCTATGTTGAGGGTCAACGTCATGAATTCGCGGATGGATCCACCGTTGTTAATGCTTCCATCAGCATTGTAGACTTTTATTGGGGCGGGCAGTTGGTGTGTCATCAACCCCTTTTCTTCTGCGAATCGTGTGTCAATGGTGGTCCTGGTGCACCCGGAATCTACAAGGGCGATGACTCGAATGTTTTCCCCAGACAGAGTGATAATATTGACAGGGAGTTCAAGAGCGTTTTTTGACCTTTTTCTTTGCACGAAACGTGGTTTGTGTTGAAGTTCTCTCAATACGAAATGAGCTTCAATCAGGGATAGATCCTGCAATTGTTTTATGAGTTGGTCACCGACTTCATCCAGTCTGGTTTCGTGCATGAACGCTCTTAAGTGTTTTTCAGCCCTGTTGTCGGTTGTTTCATCAATTGTTTTCTTTATCCACCTGCACGTCCAGGGGTCAACTGTATTCCTCCAACTCTGGCGAGATCCTTGCAATTTCGGGGTTCCCTCTTCTGCCTTTGGCAGGGGTACTTCCTTTTTTGCTACTTCGCCTCTTTGTTGGATCGTCCTTGGAACCGATTTTTCCTGATTGGATTTCTCCACCGGTACTTCTCGAGTTCCTGTTGATCCAAATCCCTGAGCTCCTCTGGTCGTGGTGTCGAGTTCTGGCACTTCAACCATTTCCTCCTCGCTAATTCTCTCGATTATGAGTTGTGCCACTCTGTCTCTTTCGTTTATTTTAAATTCGACATCTGAATAGTTGACCAGGAGTATCTTTACTTCCCCTCAATAATCTCGGTCTATTACTCCAGCCGCTACGTCTATCCCATGTTTTGCGGCCAGACCACTTCTGGGTGCTATTCGTCCATAACATCCATCGGGAATTTTCAAGGCTATTTGCGTTCCTACTAATTTCCTTTTCTGAGGGGGTATGGTGACGGTTTCGATACTATATAAGTCTCTTCCAGCAGACCCATCAGTTTGTTTTGTCGGTCTCATTGTGTTTGGGTTTAGTTTTTTGTAGTAAAGTTTAGGGATCTCCTTCTCGTCCACAGGCAAAACGGTATATTTATTGCTAGTAGTACAAGTAGTAGGAGAGGAGGGCGACAATGATCCCTTTAGTCGTCCTCCGAGACAAAACCCAACTCTTCTTTTTCTTTCCCCTTCCCTTTGTCTTTTTTACTGTCCGCTTCCGCTTCTTTCATCTTAGCGAACATTTCATCCATGTTGGAGTATACAATCTCCCGGTTCATGAATGTCATTTTTCGGATCTGGGGTCAGGGTTTCATGTGTTCTGAGCAAGGCCATGGCTTCCCGCACTGCCAGCATTTTCCTTCTGCCCGTGCCTTGGAAAGATCCATGGGTACCCCTGCTCCTGAGAACGTCCCTGGGGTGGAAAGGTCCTTTTTATCGGGGTTTTTTTGGGCGTTAGGGTGCACAAACCCTTTGATTGGGTTGCTCCCTTTGTAGTTGGGGCTGACATAGGACCCCTTTTTGTTTTCCCAGGGTTTCGACGTGGCGGTGGTGTAGCCGCTGTGTTTTTTCCTCTCCGCAATGTCCGTGAGCACAGCATCAGCTTGGTGCAAGGCGTACACCCATTTATCGAAGTTGTTGGTTTCTAGGAGTTGTTATTGCCCTCTTTCAACAAACTCCACAACCTCATTTTTGACCGCCTTCCTAACCAGGTTGATCAGGAGGCGTCCATTGGTTCGCTTATGGATGTGCGCGTCCATTGCGAGTTGTTGGAACCGGGTCAGGAATTCTTCTACTGACTCTGACGACTTTTGTTTCGTGGAGAAAAGTTCCTGTTCTGCCTGCCTAGCCATGGAGGGTGGTGCGAACGTTTGGCTGATTTCTCCCTTAAACGTTTCCCAAGTTTCATTTTCAACTTGGTTGGTTTCCAGGTACAGGGCGGCCCACCTGCCTGCTGGTCTGTTGCCCATGAACGAGAGCGTTATCATGATTTTCTGGTAGTTGCTAGGTTTCTTGTGAAAGCCCGAGAGGTAGGCCATCACTTGTTTCCACCAGACCAAAAACTTCTTTTTTCGCCGTCGAAGGCGGCGGGCTTCGTGATGAACGACTTGCCGATGTCGGTGGAGTTGGCCAGGACTGGGACCGGGTCAGCGAGCGTGGTACTCCTTAGATAAGAGGGCATCTCGGCCCGTTCCATCATCCTCTCGGTTTCTATCTCACTTCTTATTAAATCCCTCAACTGTCCTCTGGTCATAGTGACCGTCTCTTCCTCAGCATTGCCTTGGCCCGACATGTCAGGTAGTTGGATAGGGGCGTGTCGGATAGTGGTATTTACTTCGTGATCCAAGAACAATGGTTCGGAATTCGAATGGTCGACGTTGTATTCGGGTTGTTGGTCGTTGTCAGATAGTCCGTAGTTGGACTGGAAGAAAGACAGTTTGTCGGTTTACGAGTTCGCGTCGAGCACCTTGTCCAGCGCCTAGCCAGGCATGACTCGGCTACTCAGTGTGTGGGAATGGGAACGGGTGCTGCATCACGAGTGCAGTAAATCGATATGCTCCAGGGCAGAGCGCAAGCGGTGTGCTGTTTTTCAAACAAGTCAAACGGAACCAGAAGGTTTCGGGATGGCTTCTTCCTAGCTAACCAGCACTACACGTACCGTGCGTATGACGATGGAAGACGTTTGTGACTGAAGTCAACGGATAGTCTCCGAACCCGGGTGTTTATCGTACACCAACGGCCACTGTGTGGGCGGTAGTATGAAAGAGCGTGTCTTCAAAGATAAACGCCGATCAACTCTGCGAATGCACAGGAACCAGTGCACTTGGGGGTCACTTGATAGGCTGTGGGTTACGGGGGTAAAAGCGGTAGAGCGAGTCAAAATGTACAATCAGGGTTTTCTAGTGATCGTAATGCTAGAGTCGGCGATGGAGATGGTGCTGGTGACCTGCGAGCCCGTTCGTAGTCGAGTTGAGCGGCATAGAGAAGGTCAAGGTAGAGTTGGTGTTGACGGCAGCGAAGTTGTTCTTGTCATCGGCAATACGACACTTGATAGTTGTGTAGACGAGCCTGATGACGAGCGGTAGGGTTGGGTATGTTGACAAGAACAACGGGCGATTGAAGTGATCAACCCGAAGGTGAGAGATGAATGAAAAAGTGATAGAGAGTAACGGTAAAGCGAGAGAGACGATCAGGCGCGAAGAGTGAGTGACCGTACAAGAATCTAGGATAATGTTAGGACTTACCAATACTCACACGATCGCTAAGTGCGCACGCAAGTAAGAGGCAACAAAGAACGATCCTAGATTGGAGACTATCCTACAACACTAAGGATATTTATACTAACTGAAAGCTGTGTCTTATCTTGACGCCAGCACCACCCTCCTTCAACGTGTAGACAGTAATTAAAGAAACACGGAGGGCGCGAGGTATGCTTATCGTAAGTCTAACACCACCACAGCGCGTTTCATCGCCCGTCTGTTCAAATTCCTTCTGAATGGATTCATTTCAAAGGAAAAGTTGTTCAATGCTGTTTCATGTACACTCATCTTGGTGAACTTGAGTACCTCTCCTTCCCTGTTACCATCCGGCATAACCTCACCCCGCAATGAAGATATGTTTCAGACCTAACGTTCATTCGCGTTCAAGCAGCAGCAGCCCTCTCTCAATTGTGTGGCTTTGAGGCTCCCTCTGACGCCGAGGGCAATGAACTTGCCGTTATCGATGCTCTCCTTGATATGCTCAGACATGATCCGGCTGCGTATGCACAAAAGTTCTCTGATTACACCTACTCAACTTATGGATCGTATTGAAGTGCGCCATACAGCTTGGTTAACCTTCCTATCACTCAACACGCCCTTTCTGCGATTCTGGCTAGATCTCGCAGCAAGGACACCGTCATGCTTCATCTCATCCATTCCTCCATCCTGGAAATGAATTATACGGCAAACGATGGCTCTCACGTGTGCTCATAATTACCCAAAGGAAACTTATCATTCGGAATGGACTTGGCGACCGCAAGCCTGCGGTTCGTGCTGCTGCTGGATCGCTTCTTGGTGCTTGGGTCAACATCCCAAGACGTTCGACAGAACAAGTGGACGGATACAATGTTGTGGACGACGCTCTGGCCTTGTTCGCATTGCTCGATCTCACAGGAGACATGGCCGCAGAGGAGGTGCTTCTGAGCGCTTTGTGACTCACGTAGCATCTTTCGATCAACTTGAGCTTCAAGGTATGCAAATATGCGCGGCCTTTGCGTCGACTTACTTTTGTGAGATGGGTTTTTGGATTCCCTCGCCTCCGAGAGACAATTTTAGCCCAAGCATATGAGGAGCACTGTATTGCAATAAATGTGCAGGCAATGATATACTTCTCGATGTTGAATTTGTCGTCTTCGATGTACTCAAGCCTGCATTACCTTGATTGCGCGGATGGATTGGTCGACGGAAGATGTTCCAATTGACACGAGACATGACCGGGCAGGATAACTTTCTCGAGGGATTGGTAGCGCGGTGCCTGGATGTTTTGAGAGTGTTGTTACCGGGCGAGAGAGATTTGATCCAACTTGTCGTGGATCATAAATTGAAGGACGAACGCGAAGGAGAAGAACCGGAAGATGCCCGGTGATAGTGCCAATGAGGGTGATGAGAACCCGATGAGCCATCGCTCACTATTACATCAGACATTGGAAGAAAACTCAGGTGTCTCGGGTGAGCTAATCATACCAGTGGTCACACGCAAGGACATCTTGGGGTGTGTTGTCTCATTGCTCGGGTGAGTGATGCACCGGTATTCATAACTCTATCATCGAACTACCATGTCTCGTGGACGGCCCCAACTAATCATTTCTCAGGTGCAATCCGCTTCGGACGTGCTCAAGACGAGGTATTATTTTCATGCGTGATGTGCGAAGGAGATTTCATGAGAAAGGGCCAACCTGGAGTACGTCTTGCATCTTTCGTTGAGAAGCTAATTTGAATTACCATTTAAAGCGAACAAATCGTCGAGTTTTTGTTGCACATACTGAACGCAGAAGACGAAGAAAGGTTCAGACATTACTCTTTTGTAGGCTATTCAAAACCTTTATTTGACAAGGATAATTTTAGACGAGCGTGTACGTTGCGAAACTGATTTTGAGCACGTTTTTTGACTGCCGATGTTTGGACAAGTATTAAAAAGTCTGATTGTCGCCTTTCTCTCCCCCGAAATAAAAGCAGTGTCTGAACATGTCACCGCCGCCAACGAGGGCACTCCCCAAGAGAGTCGCGTGAGCTCTGTCGACGCGGCTGCATTCACAGAGTCCGTTCACGACGAAAGAAGCGTAAAAAAGCTGACCGGCGAGCGCCTCTTTGAAGACATGTTCATTAACATGCTCTGTCGCGCCATCAAGTTGAATCTGCTCGTGGACGGTAGCATGGTCACTCTCGGAGCGTTGATGTGTCTACCTTTCCCTTTCCAAATCGTCCAGGAGTCAAAGCAAGTGTATAACGCGACGCAACTCTTTCAGCCGAATCGTTACATGATCCTTCTCATGCAGGAAGGCGTAACTTATTTTATTCGTATGTCCTTGTCTTACCCTGTCCTACATAACCAATCTGACAATGGAATAATATTGACAGTATCTTCGTATTCGCGCTCCTCGGCATTTTGGTTTACACCGGGATTATTACGACAGACGTATGGCGTGTCATACCACTTGGGCTGGTCGAGATGATACTACCATACGCACAAGTTCCACGGTTCATCCTCAACTTGCGGAAGCTATATGTGTTGGAGATACAGCCGTACGTAGTATTACTTAATCATTTCCTTATTTAGATGTCACGGACGCTCCGCACGTCTTTCCTCCAGTCTCGTACATTCGACTGGAGGTAAGCATCATAACTACCTATACAGTAGTCTAGATACTGACTGTACCTAGAGCTTAACAGCTCGTTTAGGTCCGACCTTCGCCCGTTCCCAACAGTATGCGCGCGACATGCGAGGCGGATCTGATGACCAGATCGACACTGCGTTCGGTCTGTCGTCGTCGTCTGGCACAGGTTCTGTGAGTATCATGTTCACGAACATGCCGCATAGCAACGGATCGGAGGAAGAGGAATAACAGAGCGATGAGATCGTGATGAGAGACATTGACGGCATTTGTAGAGACGGTGGTAGTGACTGAAGAGGTTCGTGCTATCAGGTACTTCACATACATATTTATGGTCGCAGCGATTATCCTGATTTTTTTAGGCAGAAATGTCACTTTACGGTACTGTGCTGTGTGCCCATCGGCATTCTGTTATCAATAAACTGTCTGCAGATCGAGAGTTCTGGTATCCAAGTTTGTACCGACGCAGTGCTCCCATTGTCACATGAGCAAGGATTCTGCAAAACAGAAGCACGCCAGTAATATGATTGAAACTGGTCAAGCCAACAATGAAAGGATTCCAGGGCGGAGAAATATGTAAACGAGTAAATGCATTCAAGAAATCCTCTAAAGTGAATCTATGGTTCTCGTCTGCGATCATGACCCATTGATGGAACTAGTGGCGACGACCACCTGAACCTGAACAGGGCCACTGTCACTACCAACGCGAATGATAACAATGGTGTGGACGCGACGCACGGCGCAGTTGCTGCCACCACCGCGATGCTGCGCGACCAATTGGCAATGGTGACGACCGACTGCTGTGAGTCACCACATTAACAAAAATCTTCAAAGCGCGGACAGAAACAGCCCATCATTTTGCAATCGCTGTAAGAGTCCGTCTCTAAATTTACTCGCAAAATACCTCGTAGGTTAAGGAAAGGGATTATCCTGACAGGCTTTGTGTGGTGACCTGTTTCCATCCCGCGGATTTTCGCGATTCCTTGTTTTCGACGTAGGAGTGCCTCTGGTGATGCAAGTAAACACACGCCATACACCTGTTTCATCTGCGTGTGTCAAGTCAGATTCGATGGCATATCACGCGGTCGGGTACAGCTCGTCGCTGCTACGTTTCATGTTACCCGCTTCCGTGATTATATCTACACGCTAAGTTGTGCAAAGCCAACTCTTGGGTTGTCCGCATAAAATTCAAACGTGGTGTATACGTTTTTAAGAAAGGGTTCACCAATAACCCAAATATTTTGTCCTAAGGAAAATAGTGTTCGATGACCGGCGTGGACGAGTCGTCAGGGACAACCCACCGGGGATCAGATCCCTGGCCACGATTGCGCTGATGCAATGAGACGAACCAGGGGAAACTTGTCCGAGGCTGAGGGAATAAGCAGGTATTGCGAACGTGGAGCCTCCGAAACTGAAAATGACTGGTGCTGACATAGCGCATGGGACTACGGAATGTCGACTCGAGATGTGATATAAAACAGCCCAGGACTCACAGGCAAATATACCATTTTCATCAATTGGAACACCGAGGAGTGCATCCCGCAGTGCGGACATCTGAGGAGGAGGAGCAGCGATTATAATGGAACCGGTATCGATGATGGCAGGAACACCTTGCGCGATCAACTGATTGTTAAATATGACATTATCCATTTCAACGAGCCAGAAGTTCTAATTGTTCACGTGAGAAAATTCCCATACCAATCCCAATGACCTACTTTTTGTATTACAGAGACAAAAGTGAATGATCCACTGTATAGCGCAGCGTTTACTCCACCAAGATACAGCTCGCCGCTTCTGGCAAGTTTAAAGGAAAATACCGGAACAGTCAACTCTCCTTGATCGAAGAGATTTTGATAAACAGGAGCAGCATCATAAGCGGAGATGGACTGGAATCCCATTCCAATTATGCCATCTCCCTGGAACTTTTGTGCTTGGAAGGAAGGGGGATATTTTACTGCTGAGCAAAAGGTTTGATCAGCTGCCTATATCACCGTCAGAACATAATTCTACCACGCCGCACAAAACGTACAGAGAGACCATATATGTCAAGGGAAACCGTATCGCTGTACAAGGTGCCATATACACCCATTCCATCCGAATACAGAATTTGACATGGTTTCTTCAGATCGACAGTTGTTTTAGAGCGATCGGGGTCCCAACGAGTGTGACCATCACAACTCGAGTCACAGGCAGTTGAAGGGATAAAGAGATCGCTGATGTTACACCACAGATTTAACAAAACGAAGGGGATCAAAATTCGAATACGTACCCAGATGCCGTATCAAAAGAAACTGAAAGAAATGTCAGAACCAATCTCAGGAATACAGCAGGTACTTGCGAAGGAAGCTTCGGGTTCTATGGCCAAGGTATCCGAATCGGACAACACCATACCAGGGATTGTTGGGGAATTGGAGTAGAGGAGTTGCCTCCCCACGTCGATCAAACTTTTGGGCGGCATAGGGGGATCGCTCTCCGGTGTTTTTTTCGTGATTATCAAAACCACGAGCGATTTTACTGAAAAATTCTTTAGTGTAAAATACTACGGATAAAGAATGCGTACGACATACATCTCAATTGACGCAATGTGTGAATTGAGTACATCGTAATTAACGCTCTTGTTGGTGTTCAAGCAATCGTAGCGTTTAATAAGTGAAATTGAGGTATTATTTCTGTGCGAAGACTGAGATGTTGCCAACACCAATGAAGCCAGCCAGATCTCTGTGAGTGTCGAAAACGCGTACATCCCAAAGTGATGCCCAAGACGATTTAATTATGGAAGATGGGTATGCTCACGGTCACCTTTAATACCAGAACCTAGTAACCATTCGGCGATTACCGGCCACTGGAGGTGGATACCTGTTCGTCGCGTAAGCTCCCGAAACGTGGATCAGAAATTATCCTCATACCTATAAATAATGGCCGATCTCCGCCTCGGAGTATCCAAAGGGCGTATTGCCACCACCTCAGCACACAAACCCACCACCTCGTACACTCGGGTTTCGGAGACAACCGGGGTGATCGTTCTAGAAACGTGTAATGAAGATTTAAAGGGAGAATATGGTAAACGATCATACGCGTCGCAACCGTCTTCTGTTCTTGCCTTAGAATTGCATGTAGCTCGATCGCGGCTCACATTATCGATGTCTTTGGTACGGATTTATCGCTCTTTTATCAGCAGAATACGCTAACTATAGAATTCAACATTACCTGATAATATCTAATTATGGGCGAAAACCATTAAACGACCCAGCAACTTGATTTGCGTATTTGAAATAGCGAGTGCCGTATAGGCTGAATACTCTAAGTGTAGTCACCTTTAACGATGCATTGGTGATATGAAAACGTTTTGCGAGTACATGTATTCTTGTTATGCAGAATGCCATGATAGAAACAAATCACCGCGAGTCGACGTCGAGGTCAATGACGTTGAAACGATGAATCCCTTGAGAAAGAGCATCGGCAATGCACTGCAGTGTCATTGGGATGTGTTACGGGGGCTTGCGACGAAAAATAAATAAGAGTGCTACCCAGGGAAAAAATGAGTCATCGCGAGCACAGGCGGAAGACGACGAACAAAGGTGAACCATCTGTTGATGCCATGTGGAAAGTACCGAGCTACAAAAAGGAGACGTTACTTCAGTACATGAAACCGAATTTGCAAGCAGCAACTCGCTAGTAGCTCGTGGTTAGGAAGCACGTTGAACACGATCATGTGTGCCGCGATGCTTATTGTGTACACCCTGACGCCTGCGACCACACATCATATTGTATAATTGGTTTCGCCTCAACCGTGTAACTTCTGGAAAAATCATTGGGCCACCTGAGATTCTATCTCAGGTCTAGACTTGAATCCCTTAAGCGATTGCAGGGACCACCTTGTGGTTTTTCCAACTAGTAAGTTGTTTAGTGGATCCTTGTTCTATATCCATTAAAATTTATAGGACCTAAGGACCTTACAAATTCGTCGCAGAGCTGCATTTTCATAGCGCACAACGTCATGCTCTCTGTATTTACTATTGGGGGTTACAATTACTGCACCTGTTCTTGACGTTCGCCACCGAACTTCCTTCATGTCCGTCAATGGGTAAAATAATATCGCAATGACGCCTCTGGTACGTTTCGTGTTTATTATTCTCACTGACGAGAGGTCCCTGTGTTTTTTTTTTTAATTATTTATAGGAAGCCACTCTTTCTTCCCTCGTAAACCCCTTGCACGCTCGTTTCGTATACTAAATCGATGGTCTCCTCACTGCAAAAAATTGTTGAAAGGGTTCAAATTAACGATTGTACGACTCGTAATCTCATCGATGTTTGAGCGTTTCGTCGCTACCATGCTTCATTCCAGTTGTGGCCCTCTTTGTAGTGGGCCACGATTACAGTAAGTACATAAACGACTCATGCGCCCACACGTATCGGAATAATGATTTTGATTTCGGCAGTAACTGGGTCCAAATGACCTTTGTGGACTGTGTAGAACGTAAGTGACGAAGCTTCTACAGTGATATGAAGCCGGAGTGGCTAACAGTATATCATGCGCTCGAAATGGTGGGCATTGTACAGTCGTTCTCGACTCATTCTCCGTGCTCTTTTCACCTTATACATGTTTGAAGCTGTCACATTTCTGATCATATGGATTCGCTTCATCATACAAAAAGGGGTGATAGGTATGAAAAGTGATTTCTATTACATATTTATGATAGCTAATGTAGACGTCTCTGGTTGAAATAGCCTATATTTTTTTATTACTCTTTCTACGAAGAGCAAAGCAAGTATATAACGCGACGCGAATCTTTCAGCCGAATCATTACATGATCCTTCTCATCCGGGAAGGCGAAACTTATTTTATCTTGTATGTCCTTGTCTTGGCCCTTTTTGGCTTGTCCACATAACCAGTCAGATGATGGAGGTATATAGACAGTATCTTTGCATTTGCGCTTCTTGTGGTTTACACGGGGATTATTACGACAAATGGATGGCGTGTCATACCACTTGGGTTGATCGAGACAATACTTCCCTATGCACAAGTTCCACGATTCGTCCTCGACTTGCGGGAACTATGTGCGCGCGACATGCAAGGTTGGTCTGGTAGTCAGATCATGAACACCGCGTTCGGTCTATCATCATCAACTGGCACAGGCTTTGTGAGCGTCAGGTTCATGAATGCGTCGTACAGCAATGGATTGCGGGAAGAGAAGAGGAAGCGCAAAGAGAAGTGATCGGGATGGGAGACTCGGACAGAATTTGTAGAGACGGTGGAAGTGCCTGAGATGTTCACGCTGTCAGGTACTTTTATATTATGCGCCTGTGTTTGCCGTGTTTCAAATTTCAATTTCCAGATCGATACATATATATGGTCTCGGTTATTAGGCAGCAGCGTCACTGTACTGTATTGCATGTACTCATCGGTTTTCTGTTATCAATGAAAAACTGCCCGCAGATGGCCGAGGGTTTTGATATTTAGCTGTATAACGTAAGTTGTAACGATGCAGTGCGTCCGGAAATTTCAAATGGTCATATGACGAAACAGACGCACAAGATACATACAATTGAAACTGTGGTCATGCTAACAATCGGTAGCGGCGCTGTTGCAGGGCGTGGCTCGAAGTAACGCGACAAAATCCTCCCACTTACGTGGGAGTCGGGGATGCAATGTATATTCCCATGTATATATTTTGCTTCGCAGCTGCGCCGTGATCGTACCCCGCATCATCTCCCTGCACATAATTTAGTTGGCCGTCATATTGTGGCGTGGAAAGGCAGGGTGGCCCGAGCGCCTGTGTGCTCCTGCCCACACCATTCTGAAGGCGCCCCATCTTGCAGCTCACGTCTACCTGGAAGGTCCTAGGCCAGACTCTGGCAGACTCTGGAGCGGAGGGCGCTCTGTTTGTTGCCATCGTACCATCTTCGCCAGCTTCATTTTTCATCAGGGTGTTCCGGATGGCAGGTTACGTCGAAGATGTCGATCCATGCTCAACGGCTTGGAAGTTGCTTTCGAATTCAATGCTGCGTCGCTGTTTACATGTAATTTAAACGTCCAATAACGCATATTGCGACGTTAGGTGCTATCTTACCTCCAAAGGCCTCTGGTTCCTTTTTTGCATTGGCAACTACGAGTAAGTGTAGACATCACTCGTGAAATTATTGTGCCAGTTATCTTTTTGACTCCAAGCGCGATATGGGTTATTACTATTGTGCGATATCAACGAGCACTATGAACAACTGGGTGCGGTGCCTCTTACTTTTGACGTATTTCTGATTATCTATCCCTCCAGTGACTCATATCATGACGACTAACCCTTTTCCGTTGGATTTTGGACGTTTCCATCGACAGCGCACATCAGAACGGACTTGTGCGCCTTTATGAAATGATACGTATATCGACGGGCAGGATTAGATGACAGTTTCCGCTGCTTATCTCATTTAGTTCTATCATTTGACAACAGGATAACCTCACACCGATCCGCTATTGGCCAGTACCTATGATCATACGATGGCGTTGGCCAAATCCTGTTAATATCGGTAAGTACTTACCAGTTACAGTCATCACTGGCACTCTCGTAATGCGAGGAAAGAAACTCGAGCAGCGTCTTGGCATCATTCAAATTTTCTAGTCCAATGACCATTAAAGCTATCGAGCCTCATGATTCATGTCATTTTAGCGTGCCTTGTGCCTAGTTTGACTGTTCTGATGCATTAGGAGATGTGAAGTAAAGATTTGACCTTCATACGGTTTAGACCTAATTATATAATACAAACCGAACTCATCTTAGACTTCCGTTCTCAGTGCAGCAAATGTCCTGTATGACTGCGGAAGTGATCCCCGCTATTGGAACGGCTGCCATGCGGCCCGCCCTGCTGCTTCTGAATCCCTTAAAATACCACCTCGCCTAAGAGCCCGGCAGGTTTACGACTCTCGATTTGTTCCTCTACCTCTATGGCATCTACTACTCAACTAGTCGAACTCATTTGGTTCAACAACTATTATGCTCGTACGTTCTTTTCTTTTTGGAAAGGAACCTTCCGTTCATCAACTTTATTTTTATGTTTAGTTGTGGTCATCACTGCTGTTGGATATGATTATGGTAAGTGATAGCCAATAGGTATATGTTTCGGATTGACATTGATATCTTCAGTTCTCACATTCCCGAGCGAGGTAAGCCTACCTATTTAGAAAAGGATTTCGTTCGCTGATGGTCTTATTGTAGATAGAATATATTTGGGTGAAGGACACTTCCCTGACTTGTACGTATATCCCTACTAATACTCCGAACATCAGAAACAACCCTGGACCTCGGTTTCTATGCTATTTGTTCTCGTATGTGACTCTCTGTTCTCCCAGCGCTCTAACGTGACACATGGTCTTGACTCTTCAGACCCGTTACTGTGGGTTGTATACGGTGATGTACGCTTGTTGCTGCCAAACTAGCGAACGACTCATTTTTGTTCCTTAGAGTTTCCTCCTTGTGTATGTAAAAAAAGTTGAAACTGTGTTCTTCCTGATCTAATTAAACCTGTTGAAAGTCGGAAGTTCCTTACTCCCTGGTCCGGCCAAGGTGATATATGCCTTTGATAATCGGCGGATAATCTTAATATATTTGTCTATAGGCGTACGTTTCTTCTCTTCTCACTCGACGTTTTCGACAAACCATTCAACAGTTGTGAGTATGCTTCTTCCGAATTTCCGATATCTAATCAGGGTTGGCTCAAAGGTGAAATAATTGCTATCATTTGCAAATGGACTGGTGTGGTTTTCTTTTGTGTTGCAGAGTGTAAGATTTATTGTTCTTTCGAGTATATAGCTGAGATCTAGCCCAGTGGTGATGATTCTCCGCGTGTGGGCATTGTGCAATCGGTCGAAGATCATTCTTGGGGTACTTCTCGCGCTGTGTGCATTCGAAGCTATTGTTTTTACAGTCGCTAGCGTCATCTATACAAAACAAAATATGGGGAGTGGAGGTATGTGGACCTTTTACTTCCTTACAAACACGATATACATACTATTCGTACAGTGTCTACATCACAACTACTTGAATTTTCGTTTTGTGTTGCTCAGGGTGGTTCTGCTATTTCAAATATTCTTGTAAACAGTGTCCAGATCACCCTTGGTGTCCTGATGTGCTTGCTTGCCATTGTTCGGTTTCTCAGGGAGTCGCTTCAAATATACAAGGCAACGAAGCGGTTTCGCGTAAACAAGTACATGCGCCTTCTCGTATGGGAAGCTGTCGTCTATTTCCTCGCGTTCGTCATTTCATTCCTTCTTTCCTAAGGCTGACAAAAAGCCAATATGAATAGCATCCTGATAAACGCTGTACTTGGTATACTGACCGATGAGATTATAAGCGATCTCTCAAGTGGATGGCAGGTCATCCCACTGGGGATATTGATTTGGGTACCCCCGTTCACGCTGGTCCCTCGATTTATTTTGAGCCTAAGGAAACTGTACACGTCTACTCCATCACCTGGACGGGGAAGCGGAATCGATACGGCATTTGGTTTGTCATCGTCGTCCAACTGGGCGGGGGATTCGAACACGATGGCGTTTGCGGACACGAATGAGAACGAGAGGTTGGAACAGCAAGTTGAAGAGATTCGAGTGGAAAATAGAAAAGATTGTGGAGAGGGTAGTGCTTGATGGAGGCGTGATGAATTTTGTTTCTATCTGAAGCCGTGTCTGTCCCGGTCGGATCGTTCCGTTGGAGTGCGCAGGTTCGAGCCTGTACATTCCTTGAGTCATAATGCTACGCTAGGACTTCCTGGTACGTAGTACGTTATGTAGTCTGAACTTGACTCGTTTGAGAATGACTTCTGGTGTAGTATTCGTATTTACTTAACTGTCCCGTACTTGTACTAGTTTTCATGTATCGCTTCCAAGTTTCTACGAACGTCGCATGTTTGTTTGGTAACACCTCTTGTCGATGAGTAAGGCTATCTTGCCTTTTTATGCACTAGTATCTGTCCTCGCTGCTGTAGTTATGATTAGGGTCGTTCAGAATAGAAAACGGCCGTCGTTTTGAGGCCGTTTTGAGCACTGTTTTGAGATTCGTTTTGCAACACCCAAAACCGTTTTGTACTTTGACTTACTCAGTGCACATCACTCGGTACCCACCGGCAGAGGAAGGGACCATGGGGGTTGGATCCCCGCATGGAATCGCATGGGCACGAAGAAATCCGCGTGCGTGTGCGAAAGTGCACGCCCCGGTCGGCTCGTCCGTGGGAGCAGCCTCGTCTGCTGGTTCACCCCCATCGGAGAAGCCTCCTCCGTTCCCACCCGCGTTCTCCCAATCCATAACAACCCGAGTCGCGGAGGGTCAGGAGCACGGGCTCTACCCCCCTCCTTTTAATCCCTCTGTCTGGTGTTTCGGGTAGTGACCTAAAGGATTCCTTGGTAGGCTGGCGGTAGGGGTAGGGGTAGCCCCCTGACGAGAGCTTTCGCCGGCTCGAAACCGCACGCCCATTCCCGCCCCCCATTCTGTCCCTCCCGTATCGCGTCGAGCACGACTACCCCTATCGCAGATCCGAATCCTCGGAGACGGATGACTGGCGAACGGTACATACAGATCGTAATTACCTCGGTTCCCTCTCCTCGTGCGCTGACCCCGGGCTAGGTGCCTTCGGCACCTAGCCCCCCCGTCCCATTTTGAGGTCTGTATTGGATTTTGAAATTGCCTCGCCGACGCGGCACGCTGTCTGGGTTTAATATTTGATCGTAACCGATGAGTGAGTGAAGATTGTGTTTCTTCACTCCTCTTTCGATACCCGCCCAATCCGAACGCCACAAGCTTAGAGAGACTCCCTCTGAATGTACGACAAGCTGGTCGATGTATGCTTACACTTCTGTCTTGTTCGATTCGTGTCATGTTGTGTCCTAGATCACAACTGATGGAACCCTCTGGGGCCCATCTTTCTCTTGAGACATTCCCCCGCAGTGCTAGTGTTGCATCGGTCCGGTTCAGTCTGGTTCTTTCAAGATTTTCCCGAACGCTGAACCGAACCTGGCGTTCGGTTCAGCCTAACCACCAAACCTCGAACGTGACCGAACCGAATGCACTTTCGCGTTTGGTTCGGAATTTGGACGCGTTTGAAGGCGTTCGGACACATTGGAATACAAGTACTATCTACTTACTAGTTGTTCCATCCAATGTACTTACTATCAACCTCAACAATAGCTGATTCTGCTTCTGCCACTGCACCAATGTGACCATTGCGATTGCTTGCTCCCAAAAGCTGCAAATACCTGAGGCACGAGGTGGTCCCAATGAGAAGTACCTGTGAGACCACCCGACGAAAATGCACGTTCAGAGCAGTTGCCGACTTACCTTTTATCGTTATCTGGCAGTGCTCGTAAATGGAGCGTCACACCTGCTGCTCCACAACGATTTCTGTAAGCCGCCACATGATCCGAGTGCCTAGCGCCGATGGTTACTATACGATATCATACATCAGACTATATAATGTACCTGGAAGTGTGGGTTCGCAGAGTTTAAATGCTTTCTTTAAGAAATGTCCGTTTTTTCGGATAGGCCCTTCTTCCTAGATCTGTCAGCGGGAATTCACACTAACGATAAATGATAACTAACCTATAAACATGGCACCAGTGGCCTTTTTCCATTCTTTTTGTTTCCGGGTTGATCAGCTCGCCTGGCGTAAACATAACTTGTATCTGCGGCGCGATCACCTTTTGGGCGAACTATCGCCTGCAATAATCGTGTTAAAAATTTTTGTGAGATGAACTTACTGCTTGGTCCGCATCCCCTAGAGCTGTGGCTGATACATTCTTACTATCTGTGATGTCACCAGCGCTGGCCGTAACGGATCCATCTTGAGGTGGCTTGGTTTTTGATTCGGTGCCAGGTCGAGGGCGGTCACGTGCATTCGTTTCATCAGCGATCAACACATGAAGTCTTGCGTTTGCCACGGGCCGTGTGAGAAGGACCAGCGACCCCGTCGGGCCCGTCAGTGACACGTTGACGGCTAAGCAACTACAATACGATTACTAACAAAAAATATTTCCTTATAGGGCAAGCATTGAAACGACAGGTTTGAACGCGTCCGAACGCGTCCAGAACTGTGCACAAACGTTCGGCCCCTCGCGAACGCGAACGTCGGTTCGGTTCAGTTCGACAAAAGTTCGGTTCGTTCAGGACCGGACCGATGCATCACTATTTTTACAGTACTTGTATCATGGTAGTGTATCAACCTCGAGGTATTGTCATTTTAGTTTCCAAGATACAACTGTAATATCAATCATGTTTGTGAATGGTGACATGGAGAAACAAACATAGCAAGGAAAAGATTTACATAAGGATGGCATAGAGGGACCGTTGTACAGTTGAAAATAAATATAAATATACCATTTGATTCGAAACTATGTCCAACCGAACAATTCCAACGTGGACATTACAATCTAAATTCTTCTGATCGATATTCAAGACGAAGACCTAGTACTTTGACCCGTTGGACAATCGACTCGGATGTTCTACAAGTGACCATTCAATCGTGTCGCAGTACGAAAAAAGGAACGATGTACCCTCGTTGAAAATAGAGCGTTGCGTGTTACGGGGCCATCGTGATCATCTCCACACCACGACCAGAACCACGAATTTCCCTATCTTCAATCTGAATTTCTTCGACCTGCTCGATTTCTTCTGGCTCGTTTCGTTCTCCGTCGGCAAACACGATGGCGCTCCGAGTTCTACTACCCTCACTCCCCGCACCTTTTGTGAACCCAAATCCGGAGTCGATATGGGATCCACGTCTTCCCTGAACATCGGCTGCGTACAGTTTCCGTAAGCTCAAAACGAGTCGAGGGGTAAAAACGCATATGGGTATATAGCTTATTGACCCAGATAGGATGAAGCGCCACCCACTCTGTGGGATACGCCCGATGCTCAATAGCAGACCTACGAGTGAATAAGATAACACGCTAAAATTCACTTTGTATAAGTAGAACAACAAGGGATCGATGACGTGCGCACCCAAGAAAGTATATTGAACCCTCTCTTGTCATGAGTGTGAGGTAACGGTTTAGTTGGAACTGATTCATTAATCTTTGCATTTGAACCGCATCCTGGATGAATCAGATAACGACCAGCAGACACATCAGTGCACCGAGAATAACCTCGACGACATTCGGAAGGATAATCCATATTTGGCTGACGTTCCAACCTTGTACACAAAACGAAAAGTCAAGAAGCTGAGTATTGAATGCTGTGGCGTAAGGTTTGCATCCACGTGCATCGTCATTCCGTGCCAGAAATAAATACATAGTCCACATACCAATCGATGCGGCTCGAGTGCTACCCATCACACCGGTTATTAACACTAGAATATTTTCGGCAGCATACAAAATGAAAAGTATGCACAGAATGACCGACTTGAAGCTAGACATGCTATACAGTGCTGATATGCGGAGAATCATAACCACTGCCGCTGTGAATGTAGTCCATTTTGAAACAGAAAGCCAAGAACTCACGATCTGCAGTAGCCATGAAAACTAATGCTGTCCAGCCAAAAATGATATTTGTGATCGCACCTTTGTATCATAGTTGTGAGCTGCTTTTTAAAGTACAGAATAGAGGTACTCACCACTATTCAAATGCTAAGAAGCACATTAATAAAGGAATATGGGTACAAACATCTTAAGAAGATGAGTTTAGTGTATACACAAATAGTAGGCAGTAAGCAAATCACCATCCCAGACATGGGAAAAAATGAACTTCCCCCTTGTACATATAGTTAGTACACTGCACACAGAATTGAATATATACTCACAGAGGGCTATGATGCTTAATTTATAAATGATTAGTTCATTCATCTCACAGCAGAGAGAATCATACGTGAAAGTAAATAAGCCGATATAACGAGTCTGAAAACCATCAAATGTACAGTTGTAAAACAAAATTTGAGTAGAGACATGAGACAAACAATAGCAAATAAAAAGGACACTCGCGTCCATGGTTTTTTCTAGGTTTCAAGAGTGTGAGAATGCATTCTCGAAAGGGAGTGGACCAAGTGGTCACCAACCCAGATGTATTCTATCTATGGAAACCCATGTTCATTGATCATAACTGCCGTTATATGCAAATAAAACAAAAAATACCTCATTGAAGATGGTAAGGGCTAACAATAATGTTATCCATTTTTCATATAAGAAATATACTAAAATACATACTGTAATCATACCAGATTGCAGTGAGAATCACAACTGAGAGGAACAGTGGATTAGCTTCCATTATTAACGAGCCTAAGGACAATGAACATACTGGTTGTGTAGTTGTTTGATTGTAAGATTTCCGCTGCCTGTTGCAGAGCGGAAGCCATAAAACCTGATAGATAGCGTTGAAATAATAAAGATGCGCATTATGGAGTGACAGCGTCTTTATGACTGCCGGAACTTTCAAGTTAGATTTTGAGTGGTCAGCTTGTCGCTATTCATACTGTAGCAGAGGCAGTGTCCGTGCCGGTCACTAAAAAGTATAAGCTCGACTAGCTACCCAGTGAGTCGGAGCTTGCCCATGCACCTTACAGACAGACTCCGTTCTTTGCTGGCAAGGCCCGGTTTCATTGCCACTCCATCAAGTGACTTCATTTCTGTTATCTCCATTAATTCAATGCAGCGTATAGATGGACACAGCATGTTTACCGTGACCCGTCCTTGTTCTGTCGTGCTACTCATGATGCGTGTTTGGAAACTTGAACAGTCTGTCCATCTGACCGTCTGGGGCCTGGGCGATAAGAAAGTGGCGTCAATCATTAATCATCAATCACTGCCGCATGTGCTGCATGTTCTTTGAATCATGATCATGATCTCAATCTTGATCCCATGATTCACTAGTTCGTTTGTCACATATTAATATTCAATGCTGAAATGAGCCTGCGTATTTTGCAGGCTAATATTCTCGATTTCACGGGTTTTACTTCCGCCACGCAATTACACTACACATATGTTTTGACTCTGTTCCCCAATTATTGCGCTTGCTAATGTCGGATATGGTTTGATTACTGTGGGCCATGTGTGACATGCGGTCCTCGATAACACATTTTGCGCCACCACCCCCTGTCTGACGCCAACCTGACATTCAATACCCTCACGAACAGTACTCAAATCGTACTTGGTTTTCTTGTATTCTCCCTCTTCATCGATGTATCCTCCAATTCGCTGCGGAATGGCACCAAACGCACAACGCGTCGATGAGCATCTGTCTAAACCCGTATTTCGTACAGGAGTTGATCTATTTTCTCGTGTGTATCCTTTCATGTGTCCGTCGTTAGACGAATGCTTGCCCTTACTGATCCGCATCATCATCGTCGATAGCATATTCAGATACGCGACCATGGGTACCCTAGGTGATACGAAATCCAGTTTGATCACCCTTCGACAAGACATAGGGACCGATCGACCTCCTTGGTGTGGAAGAGTATCTAATCCTAGTTGTTCTAGTGCTTCGATTAATCATGAAGACGCAGGTCACATGCGTGCAGAAAACGTTGGTGTCGACAGAGATCGAAAACGAGTGTGGACGGTCATCGTCATCGGGCTGTGGTACTTAGCATCTCTTTGTACTGTTGCCCTTCTACCAATTAAGCTCGCATTGGCAGGTTCACAGCGAGCCACAAAACTCTTCGTATGCCCTAGGTTTTTCGATTATATATTCAGTTATGAAGAAGAGAACAGCCGACAAGCAAAAAGAACGAAAGAAATATCATACCAGTTGACCAGTGATTCTCATTCAGCCATCTGTACATTTCTCAGAGTAGCTTGATCGTTGAAAAAAAAGGAAAGAATCTAATACAAGACAAATTATCATGAGGGACAAACGACAGAGTCTAGAAGTAACGTACCTGACGTATACAACACAGGTCGTACGCATATATGCAATGAAGCAATGAGAAGAAACAAAAGAGATGCAATGGGGCCGGGCACCGTGACGGCGTCCTCGGCCGGAACTTACACAAAACAGTTTACACAAGCCGTAGAATACCCATTGCACCATCCTTGACGTTTCTAAAAACATCTCCAAAGAATATCCTGAGAATGCTTCGGTTAATCGATACGTAGTAGTAGTTTAGTCCCACATGCCACTCGATACAGGATCTCTTAGTCCAGGCCAACTTACGTAGTAGAATGGCGAACTCGAACCCCACCCGTCTCAGAAGATGCAATAAAGACTTCTAACGCGGAGCTGCTGCACAAAAAATACTTTATCAGTCAGTCAGGATGTTTTTCCAAGAGTAAACGAACCATAACGGCCTTGAGGGTGTAATATCCCTGGTCGAGTAGACGAGACAAACGAACGCGTCAAAGCCCAAATTCAACAGAGCAACTGGCAAGCAAAAAATAAAGTTCAAGCTTAGGTGATGCGCTATTAGCTGAGGAAGCACAAGTTCATTGTTCAAACGACCACCGCGATCTACCAGAATGCGCTCCACAAACTTCAAGATAGGTTCATTGTCGTGTCGCCACCATCAGAAGGGGTGTCTCTCGAGCGGATAGATTCGTCAAGCATCAAGTCTTCTGTATGTGAACATGAAAGGTGGGTATCAGTGCATTCTCCTGCGCGTCACGTTCATCGTGTGCTTAGTCTGAGAGATGAACGAGGACTACGATACTATCGGAATGTGATTCATCATTCGAGTGTTCAAAATTCCCTTCGATTACTTCGCTGCAAAGGATAAAGTCATTCGATCCCACTGTGTATATATGCTAACCGAGATGGTTGCTCACTTCGGTGAACTCGAGTAAGTCTCCTCTGTTACCGTTTGGCATAACCTCTCCCCATAACGAAGATGCGTGTCGTATGCTCAGGACCGCTCTCCTTGAACGCATACACGGGAAGGAGACATTGTTCGTGTTCAAGCAGTCATCGCCCTCTCCAAATTTTGTGGTTCCGAGAGCCCTACTGATGCCGCGGGTGATGAACTTGTCGCTATCGACGTTCTCCTGGACACACTCAGTTGTGATCCAACTGCGTACATATTTACATTATCCGACCGTTCACCGCTCATTACTTGAACCCTAGTGAAGTAGGCCCCGCAGCTTTGCTCAGCCTTCCTATTGCCCGACATACCCTTTTTTGCGGATTTCGCTAGATCCTACTACATGGACACCATCATGTATCGTCCCGTCTATTCCGCCATCCTGGAAAATAATTGTACGATGAACGATTTTCGATCAACTTGAATTCCAAGGTATGCAAACGTGTACAGTCTTTGTGTTAGCTCACTTTCCTCAGATGTGTTTTAGGACTCCCTCTGCCAGAAAAGGTGTTTTGGTCCGAATATATGTGGAACATTGTATTGCAACGAACGAGCTGGCAAAATTGGAGGTCTCTCTCCCCGTTGTAACGAACCTCACCTTTCGGATTCAAATTGCATACCGCAAACTCCAAGATGTCGAGGCCATCTCAGGAGCGTGCCTTGTGCTCGCTCGAAATCGCCCCGACGTCGATGCCGACGAACGACTGGTCAATCTCATTTCTGGGGTACTCAAGCTTACAGCAAACCTTGATTATGCCGACGAGATTGGTCGACGACAGATGTTTCAATTGACGCGAGACATGATCAGCAGGAAAACATTCTCGAGGGATTCGGACATGCTCTGTCGCATTACCACTGGCAAAAAGGGTAAGCCGTCAAAGTTTTTGGCGCATATATTCCATATGAGAACACGAAGGGTATGGGTCACTGCATTCTTCTTTGCATCGCGCTCATCGTTTGCCTAGTCCGAGGGGTGAACGACTCACGAGGATCATGATGACGACGGTGCCATCACAGCGCATTTCATCACTCGCTTGCTCAAATTCCACCTCAATGGATTCGTTGCAAAGGACAAACTTGTTTGATGTCGTTATGTGCATATTCTCACCTAGATGTTCGCCCATTTTAGCGAACTCGAGTATGTCTCATTTTCCGTTACCGTTCGGGATAACCTCTTTCTGCAGCGAAGACTTTTATTACATACTCAGGAGCGCCCTCATCGAGCGCATATATGAAGGAGAACTTGCCGCTGTCGATGTTCTCCTTGACACGCTCAGCTGTGATCCTGCTGTGTACGCATTCGCATTATCTGACTGTCTTTGTCTCATCTCTTGAGCCATAGTGGAGTGTGTCGTACAACTTTGCTCAACCTTCCTATCGCCCAACATATCATTTCCGTGATTCTCACTAGATTTTACGACAAGGACACCGTCATCCGTCCTTTAGTCTATTCCGCCATCCCCAGAAAATAATTGTACGACAAAACATTGTTCTGAAATGGGTCTATTCGTGATCACGATTACGCAAAGGGAGCTCATCATTCGAGGTAGACTAGACGATTGTGAGCCTGCAGTTCGTGTTGCTGCCGGATCCTTCTTGGCGCTTGGGTCGACGTTGTAAAACAAAACGGAGGACGGACACAACCTGATAGTTCTGGCCTTACTCCCGTTGTTCGACCTCACAGAGGGCACAGTTGCCGAGGACGCTCTGCTAAAATAATAAATGAGACCAGCGCCGAACATCCATGCGGGGTCCTTGGTATAATATGTAATGTTAAGCGTCGTCTCTATCCCATTCTTAATACTCAATGTATTGCATGCACTACGCAAAGAAATTGACCTCTTACGTAGCTCTATATCTTGAACCCGGGTAAATACAATGACGCAAGATGTTAGATATGCAGCAACTTCGATCGCATAGGTGTGAGGGCCCCAAGAACGAACTTAGAGTTTTCGTACAATGCGGAAACTCGGGGGATCAATCGATCATTGCCGCTGCCCATTGAATTGGTTTAGTTAAAACAACAGTGCCTCAAACCAATCCTCACCTTCCGCAGCCACCCAAAACGTAAAGTTGATGAAATAGGACGGGCTGTCTATCTGATAGTTACATAACCTACCGGGCTGATGTACATGCAGCTGCTCAGTCATGGTCAATTAGCTAGAAATGAAGTTCAGAAAAAAAAAAGAAATGCACAGCTGTTATGTTGAAATGTATCAGTATGATGATGACGGTCAGTGATGCGATCGCGATATCACATTTTTTGGGATCAGGTGCAAATGAACTCCCCCTTTCGATTGTGCTGTATTCAGCCCAATGTAATCGCATACAAAAGCATACACAACCTAGTAGAATTTTCATGTCGATATAGATTCATCAATGTAACAGTAGACGTACACACGTAGTTTGGAGTAATGGGCCTGGGGGTCAAACAGTAGTCGTATATCTCTATCTTCCAAGGATTTTTATAACATGCACCGTGGGCATGATGGACAGCCATCCTGTTCTGAGGCTATGCCACGCGAAATTTAAAATCCGCCAGGAAAACGTGTTTGCTGATCCAAGTGTGCCTTGTCCCTACACAAATAATATCAGATGACAGATAAACGGGTTAGCATCCTAGATGGTGAGCTGCAAGGTAGCGCCGATGAGAAAGGCATTGTGGCGGGTGCGATGAAATCCGCATGGGAGTTGTTATTCACATTAATGTTATGGCATTATGCACCCGCCCGCCCTATCATTTGTGATCTGGTTGTAATGTACAACACTGATCATCAGCTCATCCACATAGGCATCATCACATTCTCATCACTGTTGTTATGCAACTTTTATTTGCATCTATTTTTTTATTTCCCTTATCATGTTTTCCCAAGATGATAAGCTGGCGACATTGTTATCATGCCGAAGAAGGGGATATGATTGGGGGATATAAAGCAGGCGGCTCAATTGCACAATGCACCAACAATGATCGGCTCCAACCAGAAATACTTGGAAATAATTTATTGAGATGAATCTCTTTCAGAACCTCATCATCTTTGTTAACTTTGCAATTGCGGTGTCTGGCTTGCCCACCGAGGATGAAGTCGACGCACGTCACGTGATAAACTTGAAGCTGAATTTGAATTACTCACCGTGGCTTCTTCATTCAGCCGATATGTAATTTTCCTGAGAAAATTTGCATTTCTATTGAATAATTGAATCTTTTCTTTGGGCGCGGTCGCTCTACAAATGATCATTCAATCGTGTCATAGTATGAAAAAAGAAGCGATGGAGACATGTGTTAGCGCGCTAGTAGCAGGTACCGTCTGGTTCCCAGGACTGACAGCACCGATCGTGAGCCGCATGCATGGTGCACTATCTGCAGACGGAAAGACTCATCCTGAGAATTTGAACCAATGATCTATAACTGAGGGTTCGGCGAGAAGAAGTGGAGAAGGAAACAAAGAAACGTACGAGACGATGGGTCCGTGTGCAGTGGAAATGGCGAGAGGAGTGCCAGTGTGGTGTTTGCATCGGCGCAGTCGTCGTTGTCTCCGTCTTCACAAGAGGACGGGGACAGATGGAGGCGAGTCTGGCGACTGTGAGTCTGTGACGATAAGACTCCATCGTCGTGCATCAGTGATATATTAGCTGAAAATGAGCTACTCTGACTTACAGAAATCGGGATCTTGCGCACAGCGAGGGGCGTCTAGTATATGGCTTCTATCTTACTTTTTTTGCTATGCCCAGGTCCGGCCGCGTCGGTGCCCATAATCCGTACAAGAAGGCGCATGTATTTGTTTACGCAAAACCGCATCATTGCCTTGTATATTTGAAGCGACTCCTTGAGGAACCGAACAATGGCAAGCAAGCATATCAGGACACTGAGGGTGATCTGGACACTGTTTACAAGAATGTTTGAAATAGCGGAACCACCCTGAGCAACGCAAAACAAAAATTGAAGTAGTTGTAACGTAGACACTGTATGAATAGTGTATATAGCGTGTTTTCAAGGGAAAAAAGGTCTGCATACCTCCACTCCCCATGTCACAATTCTAACTACCAACTCTGACGACATAGAGGAAGACAAGGTATTGTATCAGGTGTCGGGGCGACATCACCTCCCCCAAACTCTCAACGACAACAAGATTCGAACGATCAAGTTGTTAGACACAGCGTCTTTACAGTATGTCTTTGTTCACCGCCCTCCCCTTCTTTCTTTCTTGCCATTTACTCTTCCTCAGCCACAGTCCATTTTAAGACATTTCCGCATGTAGTGTACCCACTAAGTTTGACACGACGATAGGTAAAAAAAAATGCCAAGAATCTGTCTAACTTCAGCGAGGAAGAATATCGGGAACTCGAACAATTTGAAAAATTGTTAAGCCTTTTTGGCGATGTCAATAAAGAGGAGATTGAGGTGCCAATGATGAGGGGACAAAAGCGGTGAACTGTTATGGTTTGGTGTTTGTTGGCAGAAGCTCTTAACGACTCTAGGCAGTTGGAAAGTGTGATGAACACATAACGGAAGACACGGGCGTTGGATCCGACTCTGGTCGGAAACTGGGAAGGTCCCAACCTGGCCATAAAAAACGACGGAGAATGTCGAACTTGGACGATGACGAAGATGACGTGTTACCTGAGGGATATGTGTCACCACCGCCAAAGAGGAGACTTCCCAAGAGAGGTTGATTGTCAAGACTTAATATCCACTACTAAACAAAAATATGTGTGAGCAAAAGAGACGATACAACACATACACGAAACATAGACGATGATGAACACGACGCGAAAGTGGTGAAGAAGACGAAGAAGCAACGCTCGCGCAGAAACGGGGGTACGTCTCTCGGCTTGTTTTCCATGTGTCTGACAACGTATGGATCATTAAATCCAAATCAAAGCCCACTTTGACTGGAAGAAACACGATGTTTGACTCAACCATCGATTTAGAAGAAGAGGAAATGTCGCCCATCATGATGAGGGGCGATCGAGTTGAGCGATGGAGACATTTATCGCCGATTTGAATTCGCGTGTTGGTCATTTTCTTTTCGCATCGTACTTTAATTTCCTCGAGGTGTTGTTACACGGTCATTTCAGTTTCCAAAATACAACCGTGACGTCGATAATGTTTACAATGAGTGACATGGAGATGCGAGAACAGCAGGGAGAGGTTATACATATATAAGAATGATAGAGTACATGTTGTATAGCTGACAATAAATATGTCAGCAATTGAAATTATGTATAGTTGAGCAATCTCAACTTGGATGTCTAAATAACTTCAGCCGTGACATCAACGGAGTCTAAAACACTTCGGCCCCCCATTCGCAGACTCGAGTACCTCGACCAGTCGGACCACCGATCTCTACAACTGACCTTCAGTTTTATCATAGTATTAAAAGAGAAATGATGTACCCTTGTTGAAGAGGAAGCGTTGCGCATGTTACGACGCCATCACATTCATCTCCGCATCGCGACCAGCATCATGAGCTTCCCTTTCTTCCATCTGAATTTCGTCAACTTGCTCAATGTCTTCTGACTCATTTCGCCCTGCATCACCAAATACAATGGCGCTCCGAGTCCTATTAGCCTGATCCCCAGCAACGTTTGTGAACCCAAATCCGGTGTCAATATGGGATCCGCGTCTTCCCTGAATATCTGTAGCGTACAGTTTCCGTAAGCTCAATATGAGTCGAGGAGTGAAGGTGCATATGGGTATATAGTTCATTGACAGGGATAGAATGAAGAACCACCCCCTCAGTGGGATGGCCTCCAGGCTCCATAGCATACCTATAAATGAATATGATACCATGCTGACATTCATTTCATATGAGTGGAAGAACAGGGAATCGATGAGGTGCACACCCAAGAAAGTAAATCAAACCCTCCCTCGTCATGAGCGTCAGGTAACGGTTTAATTTGAATTGGGTCGTCAATCTTTTCATTTGAACCGCATCCTGGATGAATCGGATAACAACCAGCAGACACATCACAGCACCGAGAACAACCTCGGTGACATCCCCGAGGATAGACCACATTAGGCCAACATTCCAGCCCTGTACACAGAACGAATAGTCGAGAAGCTGAGTATTGAACGCTGGGAGGTGAGGTCCCAAATCACGCATGTTATTATTCCATGCAAGAAATAAACACATGGCCCACATACCAGTAGATCCAGCTTGGGCGCTGGTCCTCACAGCAGTTATTAACGATATGATATTTTCGGCAGCATACAAAGCGAAAAGTATGCACAGAATGACCGATCTGAAGCTTGATGTGCTATATAGTGCTGAAATGCGGAGAATCATAACCACTATCATCGTAGGTGTAATCCGTTTTGAAAAAGAGAACTAAGAACTTACAATCTGTGGCAGCTATAAAAACTGGAAACGTCCAGGAACCAACGGTATATATGGTTGCACCTTTGATATCGTGTTTTGTGAGCTGTTTTTAAAACATATAATGGAGGTGCTCACAGCTTTCAAATGCTGAGAAACGCATCAATAACGCAATGGATACATACAACTGTGAGAAAATGAATTTAGTATGCGTGCAAATGTTAGGCGGTACGCAAATTACCATCCCAGACACAAGAAAAAATGAACTTCCCCCTTGAACATGTAGTTAGCATGCCATACACGGAATTATACTGACACTTACAGAGGGCTGCCGTGCTTTGTCGATAAAGGATTAGCTTGTTCGTTTTACAGCGGGGAACGTCATACCTAACAGAAAATAAGCCAATATAGCGGGTCTAGAAATCAAGGGACATTTAGGCGCAATACAGTCTAAATAGGGTCATGATACAGACAAGAAAAAACAAAAAGGACACTCACGTCCAGGGTTTTTTCTACCAGAAATGTGAGAGTGCATTCTCGGAAGGGAGTGACAGTTACCAACCCAGATGTGTTTGATCTATAGAAACACGTTCCAGTTGATCACGATTGCCATTGTACGCAAAGAAGGGAAGAAATACCTCATCAGAGATAGTAAGGGCTAGTGATAACAATATAAGAAATATAATTACAGGAGTAGAACACATACTGTAATCATACCAGATTGCGATGAGTATTACAACTGAGCAAAACAGTAGATTAGTTTCCTCGATTAATGGGACAATGAACATACAGTTCGCGTAGTTGTTTGATTGTATGCCTTCTACCGCCTGTTGCAGAGTAGAATTCATAGAATCTGATAGGTGTTGAATCAGTACTAGAAGATGCGCATACGGATCATCTTAAATATTCGACGTTTGCTTGTTTCTTGAACAACGACAGTGTCTTTAAGCCAGGAAGAACTTTATACCGACGGTATGGTTTTGAAGCGACAACTTGTTGTCATCGTGACGCATCTGCGCCGATGATCTCGGAAAATGCTTGTAGTTCGGGCTGGCTACCCCGTCCTCGTTAGTTGCCTTGCTATTCATGTAGTCTGGTGATCAGCCCGGTCTACTATGAGGTGACCAGCCCTGTCACCAGATTACTCACGACGCATGTTTAGTAATTTGGGCAGTTCAAATTTCCAGGATTCCTATTCATCAGGTGCCAAAAAAGTGGAGTCTCTTTGGTACTTAGGTATACATATATGTATAGTATGTGGGGATTATATGCGAAGGAACGAGGATGTGGGCCAGCAGTAGGGCCCAGGGTGCACCTGTTGTAAGCGAGAGAGCTGTGAGTACTGTTAACTGGGCCCGTAGGATGGTGAGGTACGAGGTGACGTTGATTGAGAGTGATCCTTTGGGTGTGATGAGGTAGGTGGGATAAAACTCGTGTGGAGATGAGGCAATGAACCAAGTTGGAGCATGGAGCGGGAGAGAGAAGCATGGAAGTTCAAACGTTCAGAGATCTTACGTTGTGGTTTGATTCGTACCTCACCCAGTCGCAATGTCCCTGAGGTGCTACATTTCAGAATATCACCCATCATGGTGGCAGGCCATTTGTCAATGGCTAAAACATCACAGCCAACCTCGAGCGTTTAATATCTGATATCAATCATACCCATGGATCATTGAATTATATGATGCTGCGGATACTGATGTGACGGCCCAATCAATGACATGATGGGCACAATCTGGTTCAATCAGTCATGCTGTTCCGGTCCGGGAAAAAAGCTGCCTCCAACCTCGCTAAATGAATCTACAACCGAACTTGAAGGCGGTGACAGTGATACCGACAGAGTTGCACAGATTCAAATGCAGAACCCGGTTTTGCCGAGAGGGAACATGGCAAGAGTGATGGTCGTGATGAGTCTAAGTGTGAGGGGTGAGAGTGAGATCAGAGTGAAATGATGACGACGACGACGACGACGGTGTGATGACTTCGCTGTCGTCGTCGTCGTCACATTTGTTGCAAATTAGTGGTCGTGTCGTCAACACACCCTGCTGCATGGTTCGTACTCCATGTGCATGTGCTGCTACCTTGATGAATATGACATACCGTGGGGGTTGGGCCAGTCCGCCTGAGTCCTTCAACTCACTGGTGATTGCTCTCTTTGTCACTGGACAAAGTCTTGCCAGGCCTGACATCATGACTATCTTCGATGTATCTACGATCTATGAATGCAACATAACAGTGTCTCGCGTCCTCAAAAATCCATATAACCAAAGTAAGAAAGAAACGACCGCAAAAGAAGCACTTCGAATCACCGAAGTGAGCATGCATGTCCGGCTTTCCATAGCGTCCGGTGGGAAGGGATCGCATAGTACTGCCATCTGCACAGCCACGCAAAAAAGTTGGTGACCTCCGCGAACCGCCAGGAGAACGTCGTTGCACTCCACAGACTCGTGTCGATGCGGCTACATCCATAGAAACCGTCCATGGAAGAAGCATCAAACTGACCGGTGAGCACCTCTTTGAAGACACATTCATTGACATGCTCCATCGCATCAGCGGCGTCACCAACATCAAAAAAGGGTGTTTTTCATGAAAGGTGTGGACCAGTACATTCTACCGTGTGTCGCATTCATCGTGTGCCTAGTGTAAGACATGAACTGAACAAGGACGACGTCGATGATACCATAGCAGCGCGTTTCGTCACTCGTCTGTTCAAATTCCTTCTGAATGGATTCGTTGCTCGAAAGGACAAAGTTATTCAATGCCCTTGCGCGCACACCTATCTTTGTG
>JBBPUN010000043.1:0-32174 GCA_038094715.1 Heimioporus punctisporus | reverse complement strand
CGCTGTCACCGCACCCGACTTGCTCGGCCATGGAAGTGCCCCGCGCAGTGAAGACTATACGATCGCCGCATTGGCGCGTCATCTCGAGCCGTACCTGCAAGCGAGCGAGAACCCGTACGACGACGTCGTCAGCCACTCCCTCGGCGCGACCGTCACCGCTGCCCTCCTCCCCCTCCTTGTTAGAACTTTCTTCTTCCCCTCATGTATACCTCACGCATCACACATGTACACCTCACAGACACCTCACTTTTCTCATTTCCATTCCTCGTTGTCTACACATGTTACATAGCCCAGATAACAGTAGGGTATAAGTAGCATACTTGTCTGTCAGTAGTTTCTTCAGTTCAAATATACTCTTTTCTCACTGCAAGCATCCTGCACTTTGTGGGGTATTGTTAGTGAAGTCCCTAACATTATATTTGAACTCTCTCTTCTTACCACCGACACCTTGTCCCTGGTACTGCACCCCTCTATTCATCTCACACCATTACTTTTTCATCTCACCTTGAAGAATGGCATTCTGCCAGTTCTTCTTGTTACATAAATCCATCATTCCAAATCCAGCAGCTTGCTGTTACAATTTATTGGACTAATTGTTTCCTTTTTCTTTTGATGACTAATCCATTCCATCGTATTCCTTCACATTCTACCACTTGCTTTATCATTGATTCCATCCCATTCCATCTTGTTCTTTTGTATTACTCATTCTGATTGCACCTATTTGTCCTTTTGGGTATAAATACCCTTTCCCTGCACATCCTCTCTTTTCCCTTAACCTTGATCTACTTGAGCCTCGCTCTAGTATCCCTGTACCTATACCTTGAATAAAGGTCCTTGACTCTGATAAGTATTACGGGTTACCTTCAAGGCTAACCATAAAACCTAACAGGATTGCTCCATACTAGCAGGACTGGGAGAACTGATCAAAGAGCGTATGGCCAGCTATAAAGACTTATTGAAGAGCAAAAGAGACATGTAGAAGCAGAGGTCTATCAGAGAGAAGAGTGCCTTTCCAGCATAACTCAATCTGAGCAAGGACTTGGAGAATGTACAAATAGTTGATGGAAGGTGCCTTCCCAAGAGGATGTGCATGAGACAAGGACTTGGAGAGAAAGATATCGAGTAGCGTTGATGTTACAAGATACAGAGGTACAAGTGATGCCTGAAGGCAAATACAGGGAGAGTGTCAGGTATGACGAAGTGGGGTCAGGTTATGACAGAGGGGTGCTAGGTAGATCAAAGCTAAGGAATACAATGGCGGAGAGGAAACGCCTAAATAGCGTCCAAGCGTTCAATGACTAAGCAATGACTAAGTGAAGGAATGTTCTAGAGAATCAAAGAAGACATGCCATGAGGTGGGAGAAGGTTCTAAAGGTACATGGGGATCAAAAGGAAGAATGTCAGATGATACAAGGTTCAATGAGTCAGAGAGAAGAAGCAGAAATGAATACTGCATGTCATAGGTCTAGAGTGTCCAAGAAAACGAGGCATCTAGAGTGAAGGGTATCGAGGTTTCAGCGAGGTGAAGACTGGGGATAAGCCAGTTCAAGGAGAGTCTCATGGAGGAGAGAGTCCAGGGATACAAAGGGAATGTCTGGGAGGACATCATGATTGATCCGTTAAGGATTTGAGAGAGTGCCAGCATTCACCAGCATTCCTTGTGATGCAAGAGCGATGGTAGATGAGGTGTCTAGAGCGAGGGAGTTCTCAGAGCATCAGTTGTGTTGAAGAAAAAGATGGAGCCTTAGCATATTGTAACAATAAGCCTTATCACGTTGCTTCAAAACACATCTTGACTTTGCCAGCAGCCATCTTGTCACATCAGAAGTCTCACTCGAACTCTATCAAGACTCTGCGGGTATGATTCTTACCCAGAACCTTTGATCCTATGTACTAAACCTTATCAAGTTCTACGTTTGACCTAGGGATGTAACAAAAGATCAAGGTTTTCCTCATTTGGACATACCATCATAGTATCTGCCCACCATATCTTCCTCCAACACCCCATGGAGAGAATCTCATGACCCAGAACTCTCAGAACTGGAACAGGACCATTCATCCACCTCCTCAGACCCTTCCTCTGACATTGAGGTATGCACTGAACCTGACAACACTCTAGAACTTACTATGAACCTATCAACCTCTCTTCACATCCCTCAAGCCTCAACCCCTCCCTCTCCTACCCCAATTTAACAAACCTTTCCTTTTGGAACCCCACCCCCACCCCCTCCTCAACCATCTCTTCTTCACACCTTCCCAACCCTTTCCCCTGCCATGACAACCACCACAAAACACACTGAACTCTGCCTTGGCGCCCCTAAACCATTCAATGGGGACCCAAAGAAGGCCAATGCCTGGATGGTTACTGTCTGCTCCTACCTCCTTGTCAATGAGAAAGTCTATGACAATGACAACAAGAAAATAGCCTTTACATTGTCACATATGACCAAAGAACCTGTGGCCACTTGGGCCAACACCCTTTGGCGACAGGCTTTCAGCCTTACCACCCCTAGCTTTGGCTCTTTTGCCAACTTCCTTGTCAAATTTGACGCTGACTTCAAAACCCACAATGTTAAGAATGACACTATCGCCTGGCTGGCAACCATGACCATCACAAATGGCAACCAACTCAATGAATACCTAGCTGAATTCCAGAACAAAGTGGCTCTCTCAGGAATCACTGAAGACACCATCCTCATCAACTTCCTTGCTGCTGGGATGCCAAAGAAACTTATGGAAAGGATCTATGGCATGGACACCATCCCTACCACCATCAAAGCATGGTATGAAAAGGCCATCCATTTCCAAATGGTCTACAACAGAATGAAAGAAATTGGTGCTCAATTGCATTGTACCAAAACCCACATCTTCCACTCCACCTCCACCTCGAGCTTTACCCCCACCAAAGATCCAAACGCCATGGACATAGAAGCTGTGTGAGTAGGAAAGCTTACTCCCGAAGAAAGAAAATGTTGTATTACAGAGAGACGATGCTTTCGATGCTGAAACAAAGAACACCTCTCTTCAGCTTGTCCCAATTTCACCACCAACTCAAAGAAAACCCCCTCTAAGGACAAAAAGGTCTGAAAAGCCAAGCAAATTCCGTTGCTCAAAGAAGTAGATGATGAAGATGGCAATGAAACAAAGACCACTATAGAAAGAGTGGCATTTTTGCAGGATTTTTAAATGGGAGGCCCACCCTGATGCATGGCACCTCCATCTGTAGAACTTATATACTTGTAGCTGATCTGACCCAGAAGAATGTATAACTTCCCCTTTTGATCATGACTACCACTGGAAAAGACATCAAAACAAATGTGCTCATCGACTCTGGAGTGGATATCTGCTGCATCGACTGGCACTTCACCAAAAAGCATAAACTCCCTCTTAACAAACTCCCTACCCCCATTCCCGTAACAAATGTAGATAACACCATGAACCAAGCAGGAAAGATTAAATATACCTTGACCCTCTTCCTATGAATAAAACATCTCCATCAGAAAGTCAAATTCTTCATCATGCATTGTGGTTCCTCTAATATGATCCTCAGAATGCCCTGGCTGAAGAAAACTCAACCAATCATTGATTGGGCCAAACGAACCATTTCCATCGAAACCACCCATGATGAGACTGCCAACTACAATCAGAAAACCATCACCAGAGAACTTCATCTCCTAGCCAAATTCCAACCATCACCCCCTGTCGCCAGAGCCATCTGACAAGTAGGGGCAGATATTGTAAAACATGACAAACTATTTCAATATAACAAATATTACATGGGTCATCACCTCCCCTCTGCCAACATCTCCACCTACCATCTGAATCGAATAACAAAACATGGCTCCCAATTCCAATTCCACTCCTCCACCATCATCAATGCCTTTACCACTTTGACAAAGCTGGCAATCGAAGCAGATAAAAAGAAACCTCCCCAATCCCTACCCATCAAATTCACCATGTTCTTGTCAGTATTTTCAAAAGAATCTGCCAATCATATTCCCCCTTCAGGACCTTACGACCATGCCATCCATCTAGACGACTCATTCAAACTAAAAGTCAAAAAGATCTATCCTCTCACTGCCAAAGAACGAAAGGCAACTGAAGATTTCCTCAATGAAAATCTTGCCTCTGGAAAGATCAGGCCATCCCAATCCTCACAAGCATCCCCTTTTTTCTTTGTCAAAAAGAAAGACGGAAAACTTCACCCTTGCCAAGACTATAGATACCTCAATGACCATACCACCCGAGATGCCTATCCCCTCCCTTTAATCTCTGATCTCATCAACCAATTGAAAGGTGTCAAACTTTTCACTAAGTTTGATGTATGATGGGGCTACAACAACATTCGAATCAAAGATGGAGACCAATGGAAAGCTGCCTTCATAACCCACAAAGGCATCTTCAAACCAACTGTAATGTTCTTTGGTCTCACCAATTCTCCCGCCACCTTCCAATGTTTCATGAATGACTCATTCCAGGATATGATTTCAGAAGGATGGCTTGTCATTTACATGGACAACCTCCTTATCTTCTCTCCTGATAAAGCCACTCATGACAAACAAACCAAATGAGTTCTCCAGCGAATGACTGAACTAGACCTCCATCTCAAACTAGAAAATGTACTTTTGCTACCTCAGAAGTTGACTATCTTGGGATGATTGTCAAGCCTGACGAACTTGCTATGGACCCAGTCAAGCTAGCCAGTATCGCTGACTGGCCCACCCTGACAAAACTTAAAGATGTCCACTCCTTCCTTGGCTTCGCCAATTATTATAGATGATTTATCCCTAACTTCACCAACATCACACAACCACTCCTCGACCTTACCAAGAAAACCTCACTCTGGAACTGGACTTTGTCTCAACAACAATCTTTTGACACTCTGAAATTGGCATTTCTCTCCCAACCAGTCCTCTCCCTCCCCAACCCCACCCAACCCTTTGCCATTGCCACTGATGCCTCTAAGTTTGCCTCTGGTGGGGTACTTCTTCAAACCAACTCTAACAGCGACTGGCACCCCTGCTCCTACCTCTTCCAAGCCTTTGGGGACACCAAATAAAACTATGACATTTATAACAGAGAACTTCTTGCTGTCATTTGTGCCCTCAAACAATGGCAACACTACCTCCATGGTTCCCCATTTCCCATTCAGATCTTTACTGACCATAAAAATCTTACATTCTTTTGTCAACCTCAAAACCTCAACTGACGACAAGCCTGTTGGCTTATCGACTCAGCAGACTTTGATCTTAAAATGATTCACATCCCTGGCAAACTCCTCTCCATCCCTGACACTCTTTCTTGTTGCCCTGACCTCCTCCCAATTAATGATGATGATAATACCGGTGAAGAATACTAGAAGAGGCTGAGATAGTTAGTCCCTACCTCCTGTAGTGTAGTTGTGAAAAGGAGAACATGATTTGTTCTCCCAAGGGACCCTGAAACGAGTATACCTTTGTAGAGTCAAGAAGGGAACTGTGTTACAATACGCTAAGACCCCATATCTTTTTCTTTGACTCTACCAATGCTCTGAGACCTTCCTCGCCTTAGACACCTCGTCTATCGTCGCTCTCGCATCACAAGGAACACTGGTGAACGCTGGCACTCTCTCGGATCCTCAACGGATCATCCGCGATATCCTCCCGGACACCCCCTTCGTATCCCTGGACCTTCTCCTCCATGGGACCCTCTCTGAACTGGCTTATCCCCAGTCTTCGCCTGTCGACTCTCCGATACCCTTCGCCCTAGATGCCTCGTTTCTCGGACACTCTAGACCTATGACATGCGGTATTCATTTCCGCTTCTTCTTTGAACCTTGTAACACGTTTCATCGAACCTTGTAACACCTGACATTCTTCTCTTTGATCCCCGTGTACCTTTAGAACCTTCTCCCGCCTCATGGCGTGTCTTCTTTGATTCTCTAGAACATTCTTTGCTTAGTCATCGAACACTTGGGACACTATTTAGGCATTCCCTCTCCGCCGTTGTATACTTAGCTTTGATCTACCTGGCATCCCCCCTGTACTTGCCTCTAGGGATCTCTTGTATCACCTCGTATCTTGTAACATCGTCAATCCCACCTTGTACTTGATATCTTCTTGCCAAGTCCTTGTCGCTGCGCGCATCCTCTTGGGAAGGCATCTCCCATTGACTATTCGAACTCTCTCCAAGTCCTTGCTCAAGTTGAGTTACACAGGAAAGGCATTCGTCTCTCCGATAGACCTCTGCTTCTGCACATCTCTACCACTCTCTGACAAGTCTTCGCAGCTAGCCATGCGCTCTCTGATCAATATCTCTCTGTCCTGCTAGTGTGGAGCAATCCGGCTAGGTTTTACGGTTAGCCTTGAAGGTAACCCATAACAAACTGCACTTGACAGCTTTTAGTTCGGTGAAGAGTAAAGGAGACGAAGGGACTAGTGACCGAAGTCCGAGACTAGTCCGACAGAAGGAAGAGGATAGAAATAATGATGTGACAAGTTGCCGAAGGCTGTGACTTGCCCGATGGATGATGAAGGAGGTAGATAACGATGAGGCGGGTTGCCGAGGGCCGTGACCTGCTGGATAGACGATGGGTAAGACGATGGTGCAAGTTGCCTAAGGCCAACGCTTGCAGTGATGATAATTGGCGCCTGCTGGGCCGAGTGACGAATCGAGAAAGATCAAGAGGATGAAGAAGTCGCTGGCGACGCCTGACCGACGGAGATGGGTGCTGGGGATGCTAGCGACGATGACGGAGAGGCTTTGGTAATATTTTACAACGGACGGAGGGCCCGGGGTTGACTCTCGGAGGGTTGTAGTGCGAAGGGGATGTGAAAGATGTTTATTGTTCTGCAGAATACAGACTTATAGTCCAGGGCACACTCCAGACTGTATATCAAGCGTATCGGCGAAACAAAAGTGAATGGGGTTAAAGGAAGAGATGAGGTAGGGAATAAGATTGGAAATCTACCTGTCAACAAACCGTTGGCCAATTATATTCGGACTGACACTACAAAACTTCGAGTTGCTGAGTGAGCTCGACTGAGGCGAAAATGAAGATAATGGAAAAATAAGGTAGAAAATGTGCCGAAAATACAAAGTAATGTCAATCCAACCCGTTGAGGGGTATTCGGACCGAAGGGGTCGTCGTTGGCGACCTGTGATGGGTTTCTGAGTTGGATCGGTCGGTGTAATCAATCTAAGCAGAAGAAAAGAAGGGTCAAAACGGTATGCAGACAATCCAAGAAGTAAGATCAGAGGTCTCATATATTAAAAATGGTGGAATATAACCGTAGAGCCACTATGTGCTCTACACCGGTCTCCTCCCCCCCTCACTTTTCATTAATCTCATTGACTCTGCACTGGCCACCAAACTCGCCTTATCCTCTATCTCCGATCTGGTCGTCCTTGATGCCCTCCAAGTTCTAGATGGCAAAGCCCCTCCCCAATTCTGCTCCCACCTCTCTGACTGGTCCTTTGACACTGGTGTCCTCTCCTACAAAGGCTGCACCTATGTTCCTGATGACCCTGACCTGTGATGATTCATCCTCACCTGCTACCATGACCACCCCTCCGCTGGCCACCCAGGCTTCCTGAAAACCAGGCAACTCATCTCCACTGATTTCTGGTGGCTGGGCCTCCCCTCCTTTGTTTGCTCCTATGTTGCCAGCTGCTCCCTTTGTCAACAATCCAAATCCAACACCCACCCCACAACACCCCCTCTCACTCCCATCGCTTCCACTTGCTCCTGCCCCTTTCAACAAATCTCCTGTGACCTCATCACTGATCTCCCCCTCTCCTCCAGCTTTGATTCCTTATTGGTCATGGTTGACTATGGTCTTACTAAGGGGATAATTCTTTGCCCTACTACAAAAACCATGTCCACAGAAGGCATAGCCAATCTTTTCTTTCACAAAGTTTACCTTTGTTTTGGACTCTATGACAAAATCATCTCCAACAGAGGCCCTCAGTTCGCCTCCACCTTTGCCAAGGAACTCGCTACACTCCTTGGATACTCCCTTAACCTCTCAACTGCCTACCACCCCCAATCTGACAGAGAAACCGAGCGTGTGAGTCAAGAAATTGAAACTTACCTTCGCATTTACTGTCATGACAACCCCACTGCATGGGCTGACTTCATCTCCCATGCCAAATTCGCCCACAATCACTTTTGAAGTTGCTAGGCTTCAAAGGATGCAGAGTGACATAAGGAAGAATGACCAAACAAGTAAAGAATGGAAGTCTCAGTGGGAGTAACTCACTGGGAGTGGGAGAGTAGTGGTTTAGACCAAGGGATCCTTGTGATAAGGATGGAAAGGTGGATTAAAGGATAGAGAGAAAACCAGGGAGTGGTTGCTCTCTTATACTATCTACTACAGGATTGTAGAGGAGATTGAACTCTATCCTGAAATATGTAACAGATACATGATTGGTAGATAAGTATCATTTGAAATGATTATAAAGATGTTTCATCTTATTTCAAATGATAAGAGAAAGTGAGTCATTCAGAATCATGAATGAGTCATGATGATAAGACAAATATGAAATATAAATATGAAATGTCTTATCATCCAATAGGAAGAAGTTTCATATCTGAAACATTCTAGACATGTGTCAGTGTTATTGATAGAACTTCCAGAAGACATATGAAACATGTGTCAGATGTTGTTTCATCATGACAGCTGTCATGGAACCTTTAGGAATGTTCCAGACTATGTTTCATCTTGTCACCTGTCATAGAATGACATGGAACATGTTATGTAACAAGAGTCTAGAACATGATTAGATTAGATCATGTTATCTGGATGTCTCTAATTGATAAGATAATCAATTAGGTGAATATAACAAAGTTATATTCTCAACACTCCTCCTCACTGTTCATGTTGGGAATGGTGCAAGGGTAAGCATCTTTTGTCCTTCAAGGAATTTGGTTTTACCCAAATTCTTGATGAAGATATCTGTGAATTGAATGCTGCTTTGAACATAGTAAAGGGTCACTTCACCAAATTCAACTGCTTCACAGATATAATGTTCAGGTATTTGAACATATTTGGTATGTCCTTCCTGAGCAGGGTTATATGCAAGAAATATGGCTCCTTGATTATCAACATTCAAGGGAATAGGACCAAGTGGGAACTTCAATTCGCCATAGAGGTTGTGAATCCATTGAAGTTGTACTCATTTTTGTCTTCTTGAAACCCAAGAGACAATGCCATTGGCAAGAAATATTGCATAACCAGTGGTAGATTGTGAGGTTTCAATGTCTCCAGCCCAGTCAGTATCAGAATAAGCGATTAACCCATTGTTATTGCCTGTTGCTTTATAGGTGATGCAGAGGTTAGAAGAATGAGCCAAATATCTGACAATATGTATGGCCTTCTGCAAATGTTCTTCTGTAGGATTAGAAGAGAATTGTGACATTTTGATTACTGCATATGCAATATCTGGTCTGGTTCCTAGCATGATATAGAGCAGGGATCCAATAACCAATTGATAACGAGTGTGAAGAGAAGGTGATGCTTCACTGTTGTCTCGTGGTCTTGGGTTGTACCCAGTGGGTAAGGGAACTGCAGTTTCCTTGGTGTTCTCTTGATCAAAATACTTGATAACTTTGTCAGCGTATTTGATTTGATCAAGGATTAGAGTTCATTTGCAACAATCTCTGGTAATCCACATGCCTAAGTATTCCTTAGCTTTGCCTAAATCACAAGATTCCCATATCTTCATGAAACGTTGCTTGTGAGCAAGGACTTGTGACTTGTTGCTACCAATAAAAAGACCATCATCAACATAGATGACGATGATCGCAATGTCTTTTCCAATAAATTTAATGTAAATACCAGAATCAGAAATAAGATGTTTAAATCCCATTTTGACTAGGCTTTGATGCAACTGCTTATTCCATTGAAGAGCAGCTTGCTTAAGACCATAGATGGCCTTATTGAGTTGACAGACCTTTGACTCCTGGCCTTGTATGATGAAACCTTCTGGTTGAAGCATATAAAGTTCTTCATCCAGTTCTCCAAAGAGAAAAGCTGTTTTGACATCAAGAGCCTCAATCTCCCAATCATGGAGAGCCGCAAGGGAAAGTATAAGCCTGTTATGATATGCTAAGGCCCCATATCTTTTTCTTCGACTCTCCGATGCTCTGAGACCTCCCCCGCCTTAGACACCTCGTCTACCGTCGCTCTTGCATCACAAGGACCGCTGGTGAACGCCGGCACCCTCTCGGATCCTCAACGGATCATCCGCGATGTCCTCCCGGACACTCCCTTCGAATCCCTGGACCTTCTCCTCCACGGGACCCTCTGTGAACTGGCTTATCACCAGTCTTCGTCTCTCACCTCTCCTCAATACCCTTCGCTCTAGACGCCTCGATTCTTGGACCCTTCTAGACCTATGACATGTGGTATTCATTTCCGCTTCTTCTCTTTGACTCATCGAACCTTGTAACATGTGTACCAAACCTTGTATCACCTGACACTCTTCCTTTTGATCCCCATGTACCTTTAGAACCTTCTTCCGCCTCATGGCATGTCTTCTTTGATTCTCTAGAACATTCTTTCGCTTTGTCATCGAACCCTTGGACACTATTTAGGCAGTTCCCTCTTCGCCATTGTATTCCTTAGCTTTGATCTACCTAGCCCCCCTCCGTCTTACCTAGACGCTCTCCCTGTATTCACCTGTTGGCGTTTCCTTGTACCATCGTATCTTGTATCAACGACGCTACTCGATATCTTTCACTCAAAGCCCTTGTCGCTGCGCGCATCCTCTTGGGAAGGCATCTCCCGTCGACTATTCGAACACTCTCCAAGCCCTTGCTCAAGTCGAGTTACGTAGGAAAGGCATTTCTCTCTCAGATAGACCTCTGCTTCTGCACGTCTCTTCCGCTCGCCAATAAGTCTTCATAGCTGGCCATGCGCTCTCTGATCAGTCTTCTTCGTCTCGCTGGTATGAAGCAATCCTGCTAGGTTTTACGGTTAACCTTGAAGGTAACCCGTAACAAAGCCTGACTGTTTCAAAATGAGCAACTGGTGAGAAAGTTTTTTCATAATCTATTCCAAACACCTGGGTAAAGCCTTTGGCGACAAATCGTGCTTTAACACGACCTTCAGAACAGATAGCAAAAACCCATCTTCCTTTTATGGGTTGACATCCTTTAGGTAGATCAACGAGATCCCAAACCTTTCGATCATGTAAGAACTTGATTTCGTCCTGACAAGCAGTATATTAATCTTTTTGTTGATTCTCTGGAAGTTTCCTAATATCCCAATATTTTTTAGGGACTATCCAATCTCCAGACTCTATAGCAGCGGAGAGATAGTGTCTAAAACATTTTCCAGAGTACATATCACCAAAATCATCTTCCATAGATGGGTCTGCATGTAACTCTGCAGATGGTGATGGAGTTTGATCCATAGGTATCTCCTCCTGAATGGTATCCATTCCTCTATTAATATCTCGTTCAATATCAATGACAGGTCTGTCACCATAAGCATTATCTTGTAGAATCCTTGGTTGAGGATTTCTAGTAGATTGCCTCTGATATATATCAGGTTGATATTAATGAGGGTTGACATGATGATATGTCAGATATTCCCATGTATTTCTGACAGGTGGTAACCAAGAGGATGGTCCAGGTCTTGAACTAGATGGTTCAGGATCAGCATGTTCTATTTCTGAATCAGAAGATTCAGGTAACATAAAACATTTATGCTGATGTCTATCATCTAGAGCACTTCTGTGTCCTGTATCTGGTTTGTGTTGTATGACACCAGGACGAAAGGGAGAAGGTGCAGGTGGTGGTTTGTAGTCAGATGATGATCTTGGAGTAGGAGAATGTATGGATTTGGATGAACTTCTAGGATAAAAGAGAGGTTCGTCATGATTGGAATGATCTGATAAGTGTTGTTCATCAGGTGGGTGGTGATGATCTATCTGTGGAATAGGAAGTGAAACAATGACATTGCCTTGAGGAGGTTCCAGATTCTCCTTGTGTGATGATTGTTCATCAGCATCATTTGCTTCTTGTATTGGAATAGCGGCAGGTCCATCGGTTTGATCCTTGGAACAATATGGAAGCATGTTCTCATCAAATGTAGCATTTGTGGCAATAAAGATGCGATGTTTCTATTTGGACCAGAAACACCAAGCTTTGGTATTTGGTTTGCATCCTATAAAGATCATTTACTCTAATTTGGGAGACAGTTTGTCTGGCTGTGTTTCAGGAGGAATGAAGACAAAGGCACAACATCCAAAGACACAAAAGTAAGAAGCATCTGGTTTTTCTCCATCTTGTTTAAAGACTTCAATGGGTGTCTTCCATTGTAGACAACACATTGGTTGTCTGTTATACAGATGTAGGGCAGTCTCCACAGCATCTTGCCAAAATGCTTTGGAAAGGCAGGCATGGTGGTGCATGACTTCTACCTTTTCCAGTATGGTTCTATTAAAACATTCTGCACAACCGTTTTGTTGCGGTGTGTGAGGTGTGGTGGTTTGATGGGTAATTCCTCTTTGGGTGAGGAACGTACGAAATTCGTTACCCATGAATTCACCCCCTTGGTCCAAATGCAGAGAGGAAAGGTAATGACCAGTGAAGGTCTCAGCACAAGAAACCATATTAGAGAAATACCAAGCACAATCTGATTTGACCCGCAAAAAGGAAAGTAAGGCATAGCCTGAATGATTGTCAATGAAGATAAGTATAAACCTAGCACATGAACGAGGTTCAACGGGCATAGGACTGATGAGATTGGTGTGAACCAGAGCTAAAGGGCGCAGAGTCCTTGAAAGAACGATTTGGCATCTTCCCAAGAGTGAAGCAACCCTACAACCACTTAAGGCTATAGGCCACTCACTTAGGATTGTCGTGAAGAAAAGGGAAAGAGGAGAGGAGATCAGTGTTCTCTGAGTCCATTGGTTGTAGAGGGAAAACCAAAGAAGATAAACTGAAGTCCTCTTGGCTGGCTCTTGGGCCTTTATATACTACTATCTGTTTGTACATGTTTGGTACTTAATAATACTATATAAGTCCATGCCCTTAGCCCTAGAGATAAGGCTGAGTCAGGTGGAGTCTGTGTGAGTCAGAAAGAAGCAACGGGGATCAAGAATGCTGTACCACAGCCTTAAGAAGAGCGGAAGTGAAAGAGGCTGTGAGTGGTAATGAAAGATAAGAGAAACGAGGTGCGGTAATTAAAAAGGTGAGGCCAACATGCATCTAGCATGCAGTCTGAAATGTGAAGTCTAGAATAGAAGAAGCAGGAATGAAAGAAATGAGTCAAAGTGGAAATAGAAAGGGAGACACATGTTGAGAGTCTAGACTGTAGTCACGTGATGCATTAGTCAGCACTTGTTGGCTTTTGTAGTGTAGAGGTTAGATGTTATTGTAGAAAGTTGGGAAAAATGATAGAAATATCTGGAAAAATAGGGCATGAATATGGGTTTCATAACACTACCCCCTCTCTAAAGGTCGACTTCCAGGTGACTAAAAGGTTGTCGAGATGGCGGGCACATAGGTTGTTCTATTGGGACATGGAAGAATAGATCGTAGAATTGCGATTCAGCTAGCTGAATTCGTTGTGGAGCTGCCAGATGGGAATGGTGGAAGTCCGAAATTGCTTCTTTAGCGTGTGATAAATTGGATAATGGTTCCCATGTTCTTTTGGTATCATCATAACCTGTCCAATGGATGAGGTATTGCAGCTTTCTGTTGTGTAAGTGTGAATCAATGATGAAGTCAACTTCATATTTGTTTTTGCGATCTTCCATTACCATGATTGGTCCTGGGCGAATGATAGGTTGCCCTTCGAGACATTCTTTGTAAGGTTTGATTCATGAGATGTTAATAATGGGATGGATTTGCATGGTACGTGGTAATCGCAGTTCAACTGCATTTGGGCCAATGAGTTTTGTGATGGTATATGGTCCGAGCCATCTTTCTGTCAACTTCTTTGAAGGACGTGGGAGTTTAAGATTTTCTGTGGAGAGCCAGACTTGGTCTCCGATGGCATAATGGGGTGCATCTGATTGGTGTTTATCAGCCTGCAATTTCATGTGTTGTCTCGTCTGTTCGAGACTGTCTTGTGTAGAATCTAGCGTGTTTTTCATTTTGTTTGTGAATTGGAAAGCAGCTGGCGCTTTTCCATTGTCTTGGGGTTCTATGCCCATTCATGGAAGGTAGGTTCTCGTAATTTCGAAAGGAGAGTGGGAGGTAGTGGTGTGCTTTTTTGCGTTATAGGAAAATTGCACAATTGGTAACCATTTTGACCATTGTTGTGGATGTTCATGAATGAAGAGTCGTAAGTATTGTTGTAAGTCTCTGTTTACTCGTTCTGATTGTCTGTCTGTTTGCAGATGGAATGCAGTTGAAAGTTTCAGCGTAATACATAACTGTTTGCAAATTTCTTTCATCACCTGTGATGCAAATTGCGGTCCTCTATCGGAAACTATTGAATCTGGAAGACCATGTTGCTTCCATACTTGTTTTAAGTAGAGTTGTGCAGTTTGAAGGGAGGTAACATTTTTCGTAGTTGGGATAAAGACTGCCTCTTTGGAAAATCTGTCCACTACCACTAGGATAGTGTCATAATCGTTTGATGTAGGTAGATCGGTAATGAAGTCGGCTGTGACTTCTTTCCATGGTCCTTCCGATACTGAAAGTGGCTGTAAGGTTCCGTGCATGGCATAATTTGTAGGTTTCATCTTTTGGCATTTGTCACATTGAGTGATGTATTCTTTTACATATTGGGTCATTCCTGGCCAAAAGTAATGTTGTTGGAGTATTTCTGTGGTTTTGTCTATTCCTGGATGCCCTGCAACCGGTGTGTTGTGATGTTTTGTGACTATCTTTCTTCGTAAGTCTTCTTTGTCAGGTACAAACAACTGTCCTTTTGCAGTTTGAATGAACTTGTCTTTCATTTCCAATTGATGCTTTCAATTAATATTTTGAACATATTCTTCTTTAAGTTTTGCCGTAGCGTTCTTTATGAGCGTGGTAATTTCATCTCCGTCGTCGTGTATTACTACTTTCGTTACTCCGATTCTTTCTTTGGGTATGATCGTTACATTTTTGTTATCATCATTAGTTCCTTGTGAATGATCTTCTCTTCTGGAGAGAGCATCTGCTTTTCCCATTGAAGTCCCTGCTTTATGGATGTTGAAAATATGACTTAAACTAAGCATATTTGCTCTCCTGATCACCTGATCAGAGTCTGGATCATTCTGAGGTTTACAAATGATCTAGAATTGTTCTATACTGCGCTGTTTCACTTTGACAGTTGTTCAGATAAGAGCTCTTTATTCTATAGGACATTATACTGTATCCTCTGGATGTTTTACAGTCTACCAATAGCCTATTTCGCTCTAATCTGTTTTACATTCATTCTGTGCTTTAACAGGACTCTTGTAGGGTACAAAAGACTATCCTGTATGCGCTTTAATCTAAGGGAAACTTTCATTCCTTCTCTGCTTTTAACAAGCCCTTGATTTGTGCTCCATTAGCTCCAAATCCCAGTGAGTCATTCCCACTGAGAGAAGCTCTATTATCTTCTTTTTCCTTGTGTCCACTCTGCACCCAGAGAAAGCCTATCGCTTCTTTAATGGATCCATTTGAAATTGAAATGTGAAAGGTACTATGCCCAGCAGGCTTGTTGTCTATTGAGGTTTTGTTGTTTCATGAAGTATTGGAGATTGGTGTGATCATTGTTACGATACGCTAAGGCCCCATACCTTTTTCTTCGACTCTATCGATGCTCTGAGACCTCCCTCGCCTTAGACACCTCGTCTACCGTCGAACTCGCATCACAAGGAATGCCAGTGAATGCTGGCACTCACTCGAATCCTCAACGGATCAACCGCGATGTCCTCCCGGACACTCTCTTCATATCCCTGGATCTTCTCCTCCATGGGACTCTCCACTGAACTGGCTTATCCCCAGTCTTCACCCCTCGTCTCACCCCGATACCCTTCGCCCTAGATGCCTTGTTTCTTGGACTACTCTAGACCTATGACATGCGGTATTCATTTCCGCTCCTTCTCTTTGATTCATTGAACCTTGTAACACATTCCATCAAACCTTGTAACACCTGACTTCGCTTCTTTGATTCCCGTGTACTCTTAGAACACTTCTTCACCTCATGGCGTTTCTTCTTTGATTCTCTAGAACATTCTTCGCTTAGTCATCGAACACTTGGGACACTATTTAGGCGTTCCCTCTCCGCCGCTGTATACTTAGCTTTGATCTACCTAGCCCCCCTCCGTCTTACCTAGACATCCTTCCTGTATTCGCCTATCGGCGTCTCCTTGTACCATTGTATCTTGTATCAACAACACTACTTGATATCTTTTCTCCAAGTCCTTGTCGCTGCGTGCATCCTCTTGGGAAGGCACCTCCCGTCGACTATTCGAACATTCTCCAAGTCCTTGCTCAAGTTGAGTTATGCAGGAAAGCCATTCTTCTCTCAAATAGACCTCTGCTTCTGCATGTCTCTTCCGCCCGCCAATAAGTCTTCATAGCTGGCCATGCACTCTCTGATCAGTCTTCCTTGTCTCGCTGGTATGAAGCAATCCTGCTAGGTTTTACGGTTAGCCTTGAAGGTAACCCATAACAGTTGGATGAAGTGGCCTGCACTAGAAAGAAAACGTGGGAGAGCCACTAGGGCATCAGTAAGATATCTGCGAAGGATTTCTCGGGAACGCACTTCTAGCGTGAGTGTGGTTGATGAGGACGTGTTGTGAATGTAAAGGTGTAGGGTAGCTAAGCCTGCACTGAGTGGGGTATAGCGTAAGAGAGAGTTTGTCCTAATGAAGCAACCCTACAACCACTTAAGGCTATAGGCCACTCACTTAGGATTGTTGTGAAGAAAAGGGAAGAGAAGAGGAGATTGGTGTTCTCTGAGTCCATTGGTTGTAGAGGGAAAACCAAAGAGGACAAACTGAAGTCCTCTTGGCTGGCTCTTGAGCCTTTATATACTACTTTCTGTTTGTACATGTTTGGTACTTAATAATACTATATAAGTCCATGCCCTTGCCCTAGAGATAAGGCTGAGTCAGGTGGAGTCTGTGTGAGTCAGAAAGAAGCAATGGGGATCAAGAATGATGTACCACAGCCTTAAGAAGAGTGGAAGTGAAAGAGGCTGTGAGTGGTAATGAAAGATAAGAGAAATGAGGCGTGGTAATTAAAAAGGTGAGGCCAATATGCATCTAGCATGCGGTCTGGAATGTGAAGTCTAGAATAGAAGAAGCAGGAATGAAAGAAATGAGTCAAAGTGGAAATAGAAAGGGAGACATGTGTTGAGAGTCTAGACTGTAGTCACGTGATGCATTAGTCAGCACTTGTTGGCTTTTGTAGCGTAGAGGTTAGATGTTGTCATAGAAAGTTGGGAAAAATGATAGAAATATCTGGAAAAATAGGGTGTGAATATGGGTTTCGTAACAAAGAGCACAACCTTTGCAAGGAGTAGGAGAAGGAGGAAGGTTGGAAAGGGAAGAAGGTAGGCCTGACAAGTGAAGAGGAGCATGCTGAAGAGCATTGTTGGACGGATGTCCAAGACACTCATGCCAAAGATGATGAGAATCATCAGCTAAAGAGGCAATAATCTTTTCAGCAGGAGTGATCAGAATGGACTGAAACCAGTGAAGATTACTAGTCTTTGATAAAGCAGAGGCCTGTATCACAAGACGTCCTCTTTTGTTCCAGATCTTCGAGCCAGAAGAAGTAATCTGACATTTGTAGCCCTTATTGGTGAGGGCTGGAATGGATAAAAATCTATGAGTAGCTTCTGGAGTGTACCAGACATTTTCAAGTAGGATGTGATCAGTGGTTGGAAGTCCATGTTGTTGCACAATGATAGATCCAGGACCTATCATCTGGACCTTGCTTCCATTAGCAATGGATGCAGTATATCTCTGTTTACCAAGATGAACAAAGTCATTGAGAAAAGGTGACAGGTGGTCAGTGCAACCACTATTGATCATCCAATGGTCTCTGTAAAAGGATGTAGATCTTGTGACAGGCTTAGAGTGGACAACATTCACACTTGGATAAGTGTCAAAAAAGGTGGCATTGCCAAACCAGTCTCCATCGTCCCAAGTGACGTCTGGGGGTACATTATTGTATGATGGCATGTCCCCATAATACAGGTCTCTATTTGTCATTTCACCAAGTCTTTCATCAATCTGATGAAGTGAGTTTGATGTTCTATCGGAAGCCAAACCTCCCAAGGAGAAAGTAGTCGCTTTTTGCTTTCCTTTCTGCTTATGCTTCTTGGGGATATCTGCAGGTCCTTCCAAAGCTTTAGAAGGAGCTGTGATGACAAAAGGAATTACCTGTAGAGTGTTGAGTAGGAGTAGGAGAGTTATCCTCCTCCTCAATGTAAGCGCCTGCAAAAGAAGATGGACCAGCTTGTGCTGACATGTCCATATTCATGCTGTTATCATCTGTCATGTCAGATGATCCAGGTTCCCATATGTTAAAAGCATCAGCGTTACCATCGTATCCATCAAGGTTATAATCAATGCTATAAGGATACCCAGCAAGATCGGTCTTGAGATTCCTTTGTAGGGATGTCTTGGGCATTCCTTCAGAAACTCTGTAGGAAGCTTCCTTGATTTCATGGAAACAATTGTGGTCTGCACCCCAGTCAGTGGTGGCTGTAATGGAGGCAGTATCGTCATTATCTAGATCAACGACCATAGAATTGATGTTGATGTCACTGGTAACTGCATGTGCAAAACCAGTAGTTTCTCCAACTACATTGGCTTGTTTAGCTTTTCCTTTCCCTTTACCCTTGTTGCTGCATATCTGAAAACCATTCCTGTTCTGCTGTTTCTGGACTTGTTTGCCTGGGTGTCTCTTCTGGAAGGGAGGACGTTGCTGTCCTTGCTGTCCAGGAGGTTGAGAAAACTGCTAACGAGGTTGCCAGCGGTTCTGCTGAGGTGGTCCTTGGCGAATAATAGCAGTACGATTGCTTTGGTGGGCAATTGGGACGTTTTTGACATTGTTGATATGAGCAGATAGAGGTCGCCTGGTAGAGGCAAGCTCCATTTCAGAGTTGATGCATCTAACGACAAGATCAACTTTGAAGTCTTTCTCTTCAATTGTCTGCATGAGCATAGATGTGAAGGAATGGTAAGAGGAAGGAAGTCAGGTGAGGAGAAACATAGCCTTGAGAGATTCGAGTAGATCAAGGCCAGCTGCATGCATATCATCAAAACAGGTGATGATAGTGGTGATGTTCTTCTGAGTGGACTGTTCTCAGATAGATAATCTGGAGGCATGAAAAAAAGAACTCCATTGACCAGTGAGACCATGTGATCCAAACAGAAGATCCATCTTATTGAGAAACGCCTTTGCAGCTGATGGTTTGGTACTGTTGGCATAGGGGTATTCGCATTGCTTAGCAAGGACGTCACTAGTGGTATTAGCTATAATACCAGTGATTCAAAGGTCAATAGCTTCCCATTTGGCCTTCTCATCTGCATTAGCACTGGTAGAATATGTGAATTTCTCATCAATCCAGTTCCAAAGGGACTGAGAGCAAAGATAACCCTGAAAACATGATCTCCAGACAGAATAGTTGGTGACTCCAACTAGGATAGGGATATGGCTGATTATTGTTTGATCTGCCTTGAAGTCAATGGGGACAGAGATGGTAGTCATAGTAGAAAGTGGAAAAGATCTATTAATCCAATGTCAGAGAATTGATCATTGTAAACAAGATCAATAAATGAAAATGAGTTGGTACTTCTCTGTCTTTTAGAAACATATCCAGGCATCTGTGTCCTGATGATCCAGTCTATGAAACATTTTTCTTTCTTTCATGTTGGGCCTGGTGTCCAGTAGTCTCTTCTTTGGTCTTTGAGAGAAGGTGAAGGGTATAGGTCAAGAAACCATAAGTCTGTCCACCATGAAGGCATAGGGTTGGACACAAGTTCTTCAAAAGCAACATAACCCAATGAAGGAAAGATATGTGGATTCTTAATCTTCATATCTAAACCTGGTAGGTCTAGGTAAAAGTTGCTATTGAGATATGGAAACTCTAAATCTTCTCAATCTACCCAAAAGTTAAGTTCAAGAAAATTCGAAGGTATTTCATTTTCCTTCAAATCTTGGATGTATGTCATCTGGTTTCCATTCTCATCAAAGTTACCATAAGAAAGAAAATGTGTAGGCCAAACAAGAGAAACAGGAGTATCTGTTAAGAAATGGGAAAAACGTTCACAGATGATGGAGAAGTCTTCGTGTTCACTCTCCTTCAACAGCAGCTCTTCTTCTAGGTGTTTGGAGAGTACTGAGAAGAGTTTGTGCGACAATGTTGACATCTGCCCAAGGGTTTGATGTCAGCACATTTAGAATACATTGCTAAAGATCATAGATCCTTGGTTGCTTGATGTGCAAGTTTGCATGAGCCCAGCTGTCACATTGAAGGTTCCAGGAGTGAATGTCTATTCCTCATCTGATATTCGCCTCTCTTTGTCTCCCATAGTCCATGTTATCATCCAGAAACCCATGAGTCTCAAAGACCCAGTTATTGTCCCAAAGGGAGTGGTTTGGATGAAGGGACTGCATAAGACGAAGGTTGTGATGAGTGAGGGGAAAGAAGTCTCAATAAAAAATCTCATATTCTTGTCCATGAATCATAAAAATATGACATGATTCTTCATCTGCACAGGGAAAGGCGTAGCCAGTGCCTTCATAGGCTTGAGAGATGGTCTCATCAAGGTATCGCAAACTGTTGATGGAATAGTTCCCTGGACAGTTGATCTTGGCAGGTTGGATAGAGAAGGGAAGAACCTGTCAGGAGGAGAAGAATTCAATCTCAGAGAGACATAGATGGTGCTGGTGAAGCTGAAGGAATGGGGGTAGCTCCACCGCTAAGTAGAGGTTCAGCTTCACCTCCACTAGTTGTCTCTTGTGTCACATTGAGTGATGAGGAAGGGGATCCATGAAGACTGCTATGTGCTGATGAATCTGGTCCTGATCTAGACCCAATACCAGTGGATCGTTCTCGACTATCAGAGCGTAGGATGTCTAATTATTGAAGAATTCAACATCTTGGTGAGTGTTGTTGTTGAATGTGCTGGTGTGGCACAGAATCTTCTGATGGATGAAGATATCAAGCATTTCCGGACAAATGTTTTGAATGATCTCATGAACCTCAAGCTGATTGACTAGAATCTCCTGATCCTCTGTATCTTGCTCTTCCATTGGTGGTGGTCCCTTGATGTATCCCCAGATGCTGGGTCTCATCTCATTCTCTACTATTGGATCAAGATTGATTGTGGTAAGAAGGAGGCAGAGTGGATTGGTCTGCTCTGGGTACTGGGACTGGAAGGGTTTGGTGATCTCAAGAGGCATTGCGAGGAGGATATGTTTGTTGATGAGGAGTGAAAGGTAAACTGTAAGAGGTTGGGAATAATGAAGCTGAGGAGGTGGAAGATTCTCTAGACAGAGGTTTTAAAGGTCTAGAAATGTTCTCAGTTTGTATGAATGGTCTATCAAGGTGAACCTGGAGAGATACCTCAGGTCCTTGACAAAGGATGGAATGTCTGCAATGATAGTGGACTTCCCCAACCTCTATTGCTCCTAAGCAGGTAGGGCAATGTAGATCAGATGGTACACCAGGATGTACGATCTTTGAACTTTCATGATCGAAAGAATGAGGAATGTGTAGGTGACACCTACGACGATGAACACAAATCTCTGGTAGATAACCAGGTTGTTCTCTGAACTGTCATTGACAGCTCAGGGTAGAGATGTGACCAGGATGGTTCACAAATTTATTGGATCTCCTTTGTTGAGAAGGGTGTAGGACAGATGGTGGATAGTTCTCTTGTGAAGCACAAGGGACAGAGGGCAATGGTGGTTGCCAAGCAGAAGGAGAATCTATAGGATTAGAAATACGAACCTCTTCATTGTTCAACCTAACAGTTACTGAACAAATGAAGGAATAAGTATGAGTTCTGTTATTCCAATCAAAGTAAGTGACGAAGTTGTCAAGAACTCATCGAAATACCAAGACCCCAAGATTCATATGATAGACAGTGAAATGTTCTCTTTCAAGAACAGGGTTATTCTGTTCAATGATAGAATATACAAAGCCAACAACTGCCATGATGGTGGCAAGCTCAAAGTGAACCACAAATCTCCATGTGAGACAGTGGGAGGCATCTTTGTGCACTGTAATGACGAGTCTCCTGTGTCTAAGCAGGGCTTATAACCTTTTGAAGTTGCTAGGCTTCAAAGGATGCAGAGTGACACAAGGAAGAACGACCAAACAAATAAAGAATGGAAGTCTCAGTGGGAGTAACTCACTGGGAGTGGGAGAGTAGTGGTTTAGACCAAGGGATCCTTGTGGTAAGGATGGAAAAGTGGATTAAAGGATAGAGAGTGAACCAGGGAGTGGTTGCTCTCTTATACTATCTACTACAGGATTGTAGAGGAGGAACTCTATCCTAAAACATATAACAGATATATGATTGGTAGATAAGTATCATTTGAAATGATTATAAAGATGTTTCATCTTATTTCAAATGATAAGAGAAAGTGAGTCATTCAGAATCATGAATGAGTCATAATAATAAGACGAATATGAAATATGAATATGAAATATCTTATCATCCAATAGGAAGAAGTTTCATATCTGAAACATTCTAGACATGTGTCAGTGTTGTAGAGCACATAGTGGCTCTATGGTTATATTCTACCATTTTTAATATATGAGACCTCTGATCTTATTTCTTGAATTGCCTGTATACCATTTTGACCTCTCTTTTCTTCTGCTTAGATTGATTAGACCGACTGATCCAACTCAGAAACTCATTACAGGTCACTGCTGACAACCCCTTTGGTCCGAATACCCCTCAATGGGTTGGATCAACGTTACTTTGTATTTTCGGCATGTTTTCTACATTATTTTTCCATTATCTTCATTTTTGCCTCAGTCGAGCTCACTCGGCAATTTGAAGTTTTGTAGTGTTGGTCTGATTATAATCAGCTGATAACTTGTTGATGGGTAGATTTCCGATCTTACCCCCTACCTTGTCTTTTCCCTTAGCCCCATTCACTTTGTTTCACCAATACATTCAATATACAGTCTGGGGTGTGCCCTGGACTATAAGTCTGTATTCTGCAGAACAGTAAACATCTTTTGCACCCCCTTCGCTCTATGGCCCTCTGAGAGTCAATCCCAGCCCTCCATCTTTTGTAAAAATATTACTAAAACCTCTCTGTTGTCGTCACTAACATCCCTGGCATCCATCTTCATCGGTCAGGCGTGGCCAGCAACCTCTTCATCCTCTCGATCTTTCTCAACTCATCAATTGGCCCAGCGGGCACTGATTATCATCACCGCAAGCATCGGCCTTAGGCAACTTGCATTATCGCCCTACCCATCATCTATCTGGCAGGTCACGGCCTTTTGCAACCTGTCTCTTCATTATCTACCACCCTCATCATCCATCAGGCAAGTCACGGCCTTCAGCAACTTGTCACATCGTTGTTTCTGTTCACTTCCCTCTGTCAGACTAGTCTTGGCTTTCAGCCACTAGTCTCCTCATCTCCTTTACTTTTCATCAAACTAAAAGCTGTCAAGTGCAGTTCCTTTCTTGACTCTACAAAGGTCTACTCATTACAGGGTCCCTTGGGAGAACAAATTGCATTCCCCTTTTCACAACTACACTATGGGAGGTAGGGACTAACCATCCCAGCCTCTTCTAGTCTTCTTCAGCATTATTGATAGAACTTCCAGAAGACATATGAAACATGTGTCAGATGTTGTTTCATCATGACAGCTGTCATGGAACCTTTAGGAATGTTCCAGACTATGTTTCATCTTGTCACCTGTCATAGAATGACATGGAACATGTTATGTAACAAGAGTCTAGAACATGATTAGATTAGATCATGTTATCTGGATGTCTCTAATTGATAAGATAATCAATTAGGTGAATATAACAAAGTTATATTCTCAACAATCACTGCCCTCACTCCATCACTGGGAAATCCCCTGTTACGAACCCTCATTTTTCTCTTATTTTTCCACATTTTCCTTTTCTTTTGCTTGTTTTCAGACTTCATCGTGCAAACTCGCAACTGATGGTCACGTGACACATCACATGACAAGTCTAGACCATCAACACATTGGTCACCATACACAGCCTTCTACTTCTGCTCTTCATTTCCATGCTGTGTATGGCTATGCAGAGGCTGGACACCTCGTGCATTTCATTTCCGCTTCTTCCATTCCCGCTTATTTATTCATCCAGCACTGCAATGCGAAGCCCAGTCCTATCGTCCTTTGGCATAAACACCTCATGACTCTTGATGAGTCACGGCGCAGCATTGCACTGCTTCCTTCATCTCCGCTGTTGTGCAGCAAGGCTATACCACAGCCTCTCGCTTCCGACGACTCCTCACAACTCATCATGACTCATCACGCACAGCTAATTACCATACTTGCATTATAATATGTACAAACTGCGCCACACATGTACAAACAGTAGAATAGTATATAAACCCCAAGGATGGGCCAGGGAGTGACAGTTTGTCCTCCTTTGGTATTCCCCTCCAAGGCAGACTCCTCTCTAAGCTTGGTAGCTCCTTCTCAGTACAGTACCAAGCCTAGTGAGTATTGGGCATCCAATACATCACTACCCTTCTGACTTCTCCCCCTTTCAAGACCTTCTCAGTACTCTCGGAGGCAGGTCAGTTGTTGTCAACCCTTTACCTCCTGTGAACTAGCTCTCAAGGGCATACACCTTGCAGGTCACTGCATCATTAGGACAAACTTTCAATCGCACAAAGTTTAGGGAAGACTTTCATCTCCATCGCCCCAAGTCTAGGACAAAGTGGACTAGCTACCCGCGAGCAGCCTTACTGGTGCGTCATCATTGCTAGGGACGTAGAGGTCGCAGCCTCACACCCTATTCATTCAAAGTGCATACTACTCGCATGGACGAAAACAGAGGTACCAAGAACACCTATAGTACAAGATTCTTTGAAGACTTCACCAAGACCAGTGAGTCTCCCTGGGCAATCACTTCACCTGAACTGAAAAGCGGACACCAACCGCTCGTCAGTGTCTTTGAACACATACACAGTCAAGGTAGAAGGATCCGAGGTCTCCTTTGCCACAAGTGAAGCAGGGAGGTGCGTCACGAGCAGCCAGTCGACACCGCCACATCATTAGCTGACGAAGAGGGCCAGTACTACCCCCATCAACCATATTTGGAGAGCAGACGAAGAGCTAGCTCTACCCCATTACCCACACCTACCATCCCTGTTAGCAGAAGCTTTCCTGGGACAGGAGGTATATGAGTTAATCAATCAGGAACACAGAGCCAGCGTAGTGTGGGAAGATCCCAATGACTACAACCCAGAAGCCCCCGTTCCAATCCAGAGGAGCCCATCCACAGAGAGGGTATTCCAGAGAGAAGAAGCGCTCAGGGACCAACAGCAGTATGAGTTGAGCCATTCATTTGGAGATCGCTCGATACTGAGACTACGCAATCCCATCATCAGAGAACGCTTCGGAGACGACCTCGTCAACAACTGGTTAGCAGACCAGGAAATCAGGAGAGCGATCGAGGAACGAAGAGAGGAAGAACTCAGGAGAGAAGGTCAGGAACAAGTGAGGAGGATCCTACAGGATATACGCTGACGAATTTACGGCACCCCTCCCCTGATTCGAGACTCGCAAGAGTGTGTGCAGAGATTGAGAGAACGCAGAGAGCGTTATCAGGCACAGAGGGTTACATTTGCTTTACCCCGCTGGTCACGCAACGAAGGGAACGGGCAGTCTTCTTTACGACCCCGACACGCTTTACAGGTTCCACGCCGAACACTGTACTAGATGAAAGCATCCCTTATCTCCATCTCTAATCTCATATTCGCCATCGGGCTCCTTTTCATCTTCTACAAATATTTCTTCTATCTCCTTTCTTTTTTAGGACTTATCCTCGCCGTCATCCTCTACAGAGGGACAGGCATCACTTTCGAGTGCAGAGTCGCTCCAAATTTATTTTCATTTGCCCTCACAGATGCAAAAGTACTTTTAAGTCCAAAGTCTGAGACTAAAGGTATGTCTGGGAGTGAACAAGATCAAGAAGATCAAGCCACTGGTTGGGAGACTGCAGACCTTGAAGGCGCAGCTCAAACTTGGGGAGATAACGAAATTGACGACCCCACAACCAATTGGAATCAGACAGATCCCACCTGGGACCACCCAGTGATAAATGAGGATCAGGACGAAGTATCTGAGGCAGGAGCCACAAACAATACCTTCGACGAGCTTGCGACTGTACCAGAAGGACAGTTCGTAACTTGGATATTCACCAACATCAGGGATAACCTGATCAAAGCTCTAGCAAGTCGCTGGTTCAGACTTCGTTTCGAACAAAGAGAATCTCCTCACTACATCGAGGTAGATCCCGTCTGGAGTCAATCCATATCCACTCTCACCGAAGAAGAGATTGAGCAGATTTAAACAATGTCTGAACTCACAGGAATCTCTGAACAGACTCGGGAGGTACTCCAAGACCCTAATGTGCCAGTAGAACAAAAACTGGATCAGCTCGTAAAAGAGTTAAACTATGATGCCCTAAATCTCCAAATCGTCAGAGGAGATCTAATCAGAGCAATGGGCACAATCACTGCATTGCAAACACAGATAGTGCAACAAGAGATATTGGCCTCTTCATTGAGATCTGATTTACTCATAGCTGAGCAGAAGCTCGCAGACATCACCAAAGACAGAAGGGAAACTTCTGCTTTGGTAGGAACGAAGGTCGAAGTATTCGCCGATCCAGGGGAATTCAATGGAGAATGGTTCAAGTTTGATGCTTGGTGGACCAAGATGACCGCATGGTTAAAAGTTCATGAGAAAACCATCCCCCCAGAATCAGATAAAGCGATCTTCGCAGTTCTATCTAGGTTACGAGGACAAGAAGCTGGAATCTTCGCACAGTCCCACATCCAAAAGATGAACAACCTCATTCCTTACATGTGGACTCAATTAGAACAAGACGTCCATTCATTCTTCAGGAAGACGAATCAAAGAGACGCTTACATCAGACAATTCGAAGCCCTCTACCAAAAGGACTCGAAAACAGACGCCTTCATTGCCAGAGCGGAGTCACTCCAAGTCATGGCACAGTTCTCAAATGATCAGTTGATCCGATTCTTTGAAATGCACACAAGGCAGTCCATTCTGGGGAAACTCTTAGAACAAGTCCCTGATAGGTCACATGAGATATGGAAGGATCACCTTCTCTTGATCGGGAAGATAAGGGAGATAGGAAATGCTCAGGAAGCAATTCCCTTCCTATTCAAACCCACGATCGGAGCCAAGTTCACACGCGAGGATCGCATGGACATAGGCATGATTGAAGAAGAAACCGACGAAGAAATTTGCGCGTTCTCTTCTGACAAGAAAGCAGGTTGCTATATCTGCGGATCCACGGACCATTGGATGAAGAAGCATCCAGGAGTCAAGAGATGCAGAGTCTGCAAGTATTACGGCAAGCACAAAGACGGATGCAAAGCCAAGAACTTTTCCTTGTTGGGAAAAGGAAAGCAAATTCAATCAACAAGTTCCGAAGCTGCGGAAACATGGGAAGAACCCTACTCCTCAGGAGAAACGGACCCTAGACCAAGGGCCATCCACGGAATGAACTATGACGAAATGAAAGCACATTTCTTTGATCTGTACGAAACAGAACTAAAGGCGGGAAACGCCTAAGCAACAAGATTGATTCGGGCAATCACGTTGCAACTCAAGGAATTAGAACGCAGAATCGATATGCCGACTTGACTGTTGAAGAAACATCGGAGCATTCCAAAGACATTTCATTTTCTAGCAGCCAAGCAGGGCCTTCGGTTTCAAAGCCGAAGCTCGGCCGGGGCTTAAAACCGGTGCTTAATTCTGCTTTAAACAAAGATTCCAAAACCCCGAAATGACTTCTGATAAAGAAGAACTCAAATGATGCAGTGACACCCACTAAAGGGTCAGACCAAGCCGCAGGATATGACTTATATTCCGCCGAAGACTTAACTATTCCCTCGATGGGGAAAGGATTAGTCAACACAATGATATCGGTGGCAATCCCTGAAGGCTGTTACGGAAGAGTTGCATCTAGAAGCGGTTTAGCTGCAAAGAACCATGTTCATGTCGGAGCAGGAGTCATAGACGCTGACTACCGAGGAGACGTAAAGGTCCTGTTAATGAACTTCTCACAAGAAGCATTCCCAATCAAGAAAGGCAACAGGGTCACACAACTCATACTGGAGAAAATCGAAAATGCTTCCATCCAGGAGATGGAACAGCTTGATGAAACAAGCCGAGGAGAAGCAGGATTTGGCTCCACAGGCATTGGGAAAGCGATCAGAACGCTTAGACCCACCAAGGAGTTGAAACTCCCAATCTGCATTTGCTCTACGAAGAATACAGAAAACTGGTCCAAGGTCGACGCCTTGTTAGATTCCGGCACAAACTGCATCTTCGTGGATAAACAGTGGATCCAGGAATGTCAAATTCCCACCACAGAGCTTGAACGACCCATAGAAGTCTACAATGTGGACGGAACTCAGAATTCCGCGGGAAAGATAACCCACGTTGCCAATATCATCATGGACTTTGACGGACATAGAGAACCCGTGCAAGCCGAGGTAACGGATCTAGGAAAGAACCAAATGATCCTAGGCTACACATGGCTGAAACGCCACAATCCACAAATAGATTGGAACTCAGGGGAAATACGGATGAACCGTTGTCCACCTACTTGCCATCATCTCCATTCTAAAGATGAATGGGCACTACAAGAGCTTATAGATTCCGAGGAATACGCGGAGATCCGCATAGGACAGAAGGTTGACCAAGAGCTGAAGAAGCTCATATCGGAAAAGAAAGATCTGAAAGACCTCATCCCACAACGATATCACAAATATCTGAAAGTGTTCTCTCAGGAAAAATCGAAACATATGCCATTAAAAAAAGCATAAAACCATACCATAAATCTAAAAAAAAATTTCAAACCAAAAAAAGGACGACTCATACGACTATTGCCCGATGAATAAAAGGAGGTATCCGAGTTCATCAAGGATCAACTAAGGAAGGGATATATCAGACCCTCCAAGTCGCCTCAAACCTCACCGGTATTCTTCGTACCTAAAAAGGACGGAAGAAAACGGATGGTCCAAGATTATAGATATCTCAACACGTTCACGGTGAAGAATAATTATCCACTCCCACTCATTTCTCAGTTGGTGGACTGACTGAAAGGCGCAAAGCTGTTTATGAAAATGGATCTCAGATGGGGATACAACAACGTATGAATCAAAGAAGGAGACGAATGGAAAGCAGCCTTTGTCTGCCACAAAGGGTCTTTCGAACCCCTAGTCATGTTCTTTGGTCTATGCAACAGTCCCGCCACCTTTCAGATGATGATGAACGACATCTTCGCTGACATGGACGAAGTCATGGTGGTATACATCGATGATCTAATGATCTTTACGAAAACGGATAACGAAGAAGAACACGATAGAATCGTGCTGGAAGTTCTTCGCAGGTTAGAAGAACATGATCTCTTCATGAAACCAGAGAAATGCTTCTTCAAGAAGAAAGAAGTAGAATTCCTAGGGATGATTGTGTCAAACGAAGGAATAAAGATGGACGAATCCAAGCTAAAAGCAATTCGGGATTGGCCAACGCCACAATGAGTCCGAGACGTCAGAAGTTTCCTCGGACTAGCCAATTTCTACAGAAGATTCATACCCACCTTCGTGCATGATGCGAAACCTCTCACAGATCTGACGAGGAAAGACACACCCTTCGTCTGGGAAAAGACACAGGAAAACGCTTTTCAAGCCTTAAAGGAGAAATTCACCACGGCACCAATCCTAGCCTTCCCGGATATAGATAAGGAATTCCGATTAGAGACAGACGCTTCAGATTTCGCCACAGGAGCAGTCCTCTCCATGAAAGGAGACGATGAGAAATGGCACCCAGTCACCTACTTATCACATGCAATGAGCGCCGAAGAGCGTAACTATACAATCGCCGACAAAGAGATGCTCAGCATCATCAAAGCACTAGAACAATGGAGGCACTATCTCGAAGGTGCACACCACAAGTTCGAAATCTGGAACGACCACGCCAATGACCTTAATAAGTGACAAGCACGCTGGTCTTTATACCTATCCAGATTCGATTTCACTTGGGTGCATAAGCCAGGAACACAAATGGCACATGCAGACACTTTATCTAGAAGAGCGGATCATGCACAAGGCATCGACGAGGATAACAAGCAAGTCTTGGTCATACCTCCTTCACAGATAAAGGCTGTCGAAGCAGTCACAATGAAGGATTCAGGAGATGAACTGGAGACCTTCGTAAAGAATAAAACTTCGAAGTTACGAGAAAGTGAAGTGACGAAGCTTTGCCAAACATACAAACTCCATTTGGACGAACATGTCTTAAAGACGACTGCTGGACAGATCTTCATACCAAAATCCGAGGAGTTAAGGATGAAAATCCTTGAGCTTCATCATGACTCTCCCATTGCAGGACATGCGGGGATAGACAAAACGCTGGATTTAGTGTCACACTCATACTTCTGGCCAGGCATGGCTACCTTGGTGAAAGACTACGTCGCCAGGTGCAACAAATGTCAGTGGATGAAACCATCAAACACTGCACCAGCAGGACTCCTCCAACCATTGGAAATACCCAAAACGCCCTGGGCAGATATCTCTGCAGATTTCATCATGGATCTCCCTCTTTCGAAAGGATACGACGCCATCCTGGTGGTGGTAGATCGATTCTCGAAAGAAGTTTGTTTTATTCCCATGAAGAAGACGGTCACTGCACTGCAAACCGCCCAACTCTACCTTGACCATGTGTGGAAAAATCACAGGTTACCATCTTCAATTGTTTCAGATCGCGGTCTGCAGTTCGAGGATTTCATAGCGAAATTCGCAAATACACACAATAAGCTGATCACAGCCCAAACACGCATGAAATCTAATGCAGATCGTCACCGTTCCTAAACCCCACTCTATTCACCTGGAAGTCAAGTTTGGCTTTCCACAGATAATCTGAAACTTACTCGTGCATCACGGAAGTTGACAGAACGTTGGTTGGGCCCCTACTCAGTCATGCGTTTAGCTGGACCTAACACGGTGGAACTGAAACTACCAAAAACCCTTCGCATTCACCCGGTCGTGAATGTTTCCCGCATTAAACCTTACAAGGAGCGCCTTCCAAACCAACCTGTCACACATCCTAATCCTGTGCTGGTCACCGAAGACCGAGAATCAGAGTATGAAGTTGATTACATCATCGACTCATGCCTTAACAAAAGAACGCTGGAATATCTCATTCATTGGAAAGGTTATGATGACACAGATCGGACCTGGGAGCCTCTATCACATTTGGCTGGTGCCAAGGAAGCCATTCAGGACTTCCACAACTCCCATCCGGCAATGCCTAGATGCATCCGTCTCTCTGATTCCGCCTTCCACTCCATGTTCTTTCAGGTTCCTAATCCTGGTCTGGATAGACATCCATCCCTGCAACCTTTTAGTCACCTGGAAGTCGACTTTTAAGAAGGGGGAGGTGTTACGAACCCTCATTTTTCTCTTATTTTTCCGCATTTTATTTCCTTTTCTTTTGCTCGTTTTCAGACTTTGTCATGCAAACTTGCAACTGATGGTCATGTGACACATCACACGACACATCACATGACAAGTCTAGACCATCAACACATTGGTCACCATACACAGCCTTCTACTTCTGCTCTTCATTTCCGTGCTGTGTATGGCTATGCAGAGGCTGGACACCTCATGCATTTCATTTCCGCTTCTTCCATTCCCGCTTATTTATTCATCCAGCACTGCAATGCGAAGCCCAGTCCTATCGTCCTTTGGCATAAACACCTCATAACTCTTGATGAGTCACGGCGCAGCATTGCACTGCTTCCTTCATCTCCGCTGCTGTGCAGCAAGGCTATACCACAGCCTCTCGCTTCCGACGACTCCTCACAACTCATCATGACTCATCATGCACAGCTAATTACCATACTTGTATTATAATATGTACAAACTGCGCCACACATGTACAAACAGTAGAATAGTATATAAACCCCAAGGATGGGCCAGGGAGTGACAGTTTGTCCTCCTTTGGTATTCCCCTCCAAGG
>JBBPUN010000042.1:0-35168 GCA_038094715.1 Heimioporus punctisporus | reverse complement strand
CTCAACATGCCCAGGTAACTAATCTAATCAAGGAATTCGCTGACATATTCGCGCTTTCAGTTAAGGAAGTCAAACCCGTAGACTTCATAAAATTCCGTCTCAACATCCCCAAGGACAAAACATACCCGACGAAAGTACAGCAAAAACCGCTAACCCAAGTGCAAAAAGCATGGTACTTTCCCGTCCTTGATGATTTCATCACTGCCGGAGTTCTCAGGGAAATCCAATCGGACGAAGTCAAAGCGACGCACCCCACGGTCATAGCACAATGATCACACGGCTCCCCAGGTCTCACCCTCGACGAGATCAAATGGATTGTAGAGGACGAGTGCGTACGACTAGGAGAACCACCCACTCCAAATATGCCGCCCAGACCACCCCTCCGAAACCCATCAAAGACAACAACACATACGGCACCAAAATGGCGAATCACGCAAAACTTCCTCTCTATCAACAAAGAATCCGCTACTGCACCCATGATACAGGGCGATATAAACGCGAAACAACAACGACTAGCAGGTCACAAGTACGTATGCATAGTCGACTTCGCATCAGGATTCTACGCCATTGAAGTAGAGGAAGATGACCAGCCCTACCTGTGCATATACACAGAAGGCCGCGGATACCACTGCTATTGTCGTATGCCCATGGGGATATCTGGTGCACCATCATACTTTGCCGAAATGACCGCTAACGCCCTGAAGGATCTAGCCACCGACATAGGTCTAGAAACATTCGTCGACGACAACGGCCTAGCGGGCGACGACTTCGACGAACTGCTCACCAGACTATGAACATTCTTCCAACGGTGCCGAGAAAAGGGACTTTCCCTATCCCCATCCAAAACGCACCTATTCATGGACGAAGTGGTCTACGGTGGAGCACGAATCAGTAAAGATGGCATTAAACCAGACCTAGCAAAGCTAGAAGCAATCGCGAAGTGGCCTATTCCCTCAAACGTACACGAACTGATGAAATTCTTAGGTCTCACAGGTTACTTCCGTCCTCTGATCAAAAATTATGCAAAGATCGCAGCACCACTAACCGATCTCCAACGTAACCTAGATCTACCCCAAACGTCAGCAGACATAGGGAAGAGAAAATATCGACAACTCCTAAGAGACCGCTCACTAAAACCATACTGGACATCGAGACACGACAGAGCGTTTACGCTACTCAAACAAGCGCTCACGTCCGAACCAGTATTACGTAGTCCCAAATTCGATGGTACACCATTCATCCTCACCACTGACGGTTGCCAAACAGGTTTCGGAGCGGTCCTGTCCCAAGCACACACGTTCACAAGACAGGATGGCACACAAATCATGACAACCCACCCTGTGGGATATGGCTCCAAGAGAACATCACCATCGGAAGAACGATACAAACCGTACCTGCTAGAATTCGCAGTGCTCAAATACGGGTTTGACCACTTCACTGATTTACTGTGGGGATTCCCAGTCATCGTAGAAACTGACTGCATCGCCCTCAGAGACACACTCTGCAACGACAAGATCTCCACAGTACACGCCCGATGGCGAGATGGCATCATGCCATACCACATTATCGAGGTACGACATCGCCCAGGCAAATCAAATGGAGCAGCAGACGCATTAAGCCGCAAATCGCAAAACCAGAACCCAACCCCGGGAGATGGTAGCGATTGGTCTGTCAACGAAGACTGGGAAACGAGTCGAGGGATCATCAACGACCTCTTCAGCATTGAGCCCGATTCCACCCTATCTCAGCTACAAACCAGATTCGCTGACGAACCATTGTTATTAGATGTCGTCCTTGCTATATATGACATAGAAAGCGACCGCCCAGAACAAGAAAAGAAGCGCGCAAAACACTGCGCAGCCTCCTACATCGTCGAAGATGGACGCCTATGGAAACTGACCAACAACAGATCCATATGCGGCATCACGCGCACAGAATGCCTCTCCCGCAAAGAAGCATTCGACTTAGCCAAACATGAGCACAAAACCAATGGGCACTGGGGCAGAGACCTCATCAAGATAAAGCTCCTAGATTCCATATGGAGCCCGGGACTCGACCAAACGATCATAGATGTCCTCCTCCAATGCCCGCGCTGCAAAAACTTCGGCCCCACCCACCTACATTCTTTACTCCACCCCATCACTCGACGCCACCCGTTCGAACTCCTGGTAGCAGACTACCTATCACTACCGAAAGGAAAAGGCGGGTACCACACCATCCTCCTCATTTCTGACGTATTCTCCAGATACACATGGGGCTATAAACTACGACACCACGGCACGGGAAAGACAACCACCGATGTCTTACGTGCCATAGCCCACACATTCCGCGCACCAGAAACCTTCATGACAGACGGCGGATCCCACTTCAACAACGGAGAAGTGCGAGAATGGTGTACAACAAATGGCACAGAACACATAGTCGTCGCAGCATACGCCCCATGGGTCAATGGTCTAGCAGAGAATACTAACAGCCTCCTACTAGGCCGCCTACGACGTCTCTGTAACCAAGAAGTTGGTAACGACGAAACTACAGAAACAATGACAAAAGACGTCGACAAAGCATGGCCAGACCATTTCGACACAGCCATACGCCAACTCAACGAGCGCATCATCCCGTCCCTACAATTCTCCCCTAAGGAAATCCTTCTCGGATGCGTCATTAACACTAACCGAACGCCAACAGACGCAATGAACAAAGAGATCAAACCGCTCGACCTCAACGTCCACTTCGCCTATGCAAACCAACAACACCTAGACGCATCAGACCGTGCAACACTACACGCCACCAAACGCAAAGAAACATTTGACCGGTCTGTACTCTCATCATTCCCGGGCGAGATCACCTTTGCTCCAGACAACCTAGTACAGGTACACGAAAGCGCACGAGACAACACCCTATCCACATCGCGCAAACTTCGCCCACAATGGTCAGCACCTCGTCGAGTACTCGAACGAATTTCCAACTCCTACAAACTTGCATCACTGGAAGGACTCCCTCTCCCAGGCCTATTCCATGCACGTCAACTCAGACTCTTTATACCATACCCACACTCCCCACTAGAAACACAGGAACAAGAGCGTGCTTACCAACGTGAACAAAAAACGAACTACAGGGAAGAGACGCAAACCGCAAATGACACGGATGCATGGGAATCAGAAGGAGAGGAGGAACCAGAGAGTACAGAAAACGAGCACCCCAACCCCCAATCAGCACGCGTACACACAGTGCAACTCCGGAGCGTTGCACATCGGGGGGGGGACATGTGGCAGTGCAGATGGCAGTGCGAGTAGCAGAGAGAGCGGAGTGGAAGCGGAGAGTCGGAGAGAGCGGGAAGAGAGAGAAGAGAGGAGAGAGAGCTAGAAAGCGTCATGTCATCAGGTAGAGGCAGAACGTCGTCATGGAGTTCGCTCAGGCCGCGGGCCTTTCCACCGGGTGCCTGAATGCCGTCCATCTCCACTAGCCAAAAAACCCCTGGACGGTGTCAGTGGACTTTCACGAGCTCGTCGAGGTCGACCTTACTCGATGTATCACAGGAACATAGGTGAATATACCGGAAAATAATTCAGTGTTGACGCCTCCGAGATACAGCTCGCCGCTGGTGTCGAGAAGCTTAAGGGAAAATATGGGTATGGAAACTTGTCCATGGTCTACGAGATTCTGAAAGACAGTGCTGGCGCCATATGAGGAGATGGACGAGAACGCCATGCCCATTACCCCATCTGGGACAAATGTTGGTGATTGATATACCGGGGGATAAATCGTTGCCGAACAGATCGGCTGAGGTGACGTCTTTGCGGGCTATCAGACACAACAAACGCTCGGATGGTTGCAAAATCTACCTTGAAAAGAGTAGACACCAAAGTAACTCTCTCCGCAAATAAATTTCCCAAAATATGGGTACTGTCCGAATAGAAAATTGAACACTTTATCTTCAGGCTGTTCGCAGTCCTGCTATTCATCGGGTCCCAGCGTTGGTGGCCGTCACAAGTAGAGTCACACCTGAAGTCTGGCAGAAACGTATCCCTGACCTCGGGTTAGTCAGGGGAAACGTTTTAAGGAGGAGACATCGACGGGACACTCACGCGGATGCGGTATCAAGACTCACCGTGGAAAATATTAGATGATCCAGTCTTCAAACAAATAGGAACACCCATACTGATGTACTTTTTGTTTCTACGACCTACGTTGCCGAGCGCAATTGTGGCACACCAGGGTTGACCCGCTGAAGCGACCAATGGAACGCTGTCAAGGTTTTGGCGTTTTAGTACTGCAACCGTTGAGAAGGGCAATTTTTGCCCGGGAACGTTCATCTCGTAATTATGAAAACCGAGATAAATATTGCTAAAAATATACAACTGGGTTGCATGAACTGCGATTGTCGACGTGACGTGGCGTACGAATGAACGAATGCGACATGAGACATGATTGTATCCAGATCAACGGTCTTGTTTGCGTTGATGAAGCGAGCGTGTTTGAAAATTGGAATCGCTGAGCCGTTGCTCTGCGACAAATATCGAGATGAGGATGCACCTGCAATGGCAAGCGCTGCAAATGCTGTAGTGTACGGAGGGAGATGCATAGAGTAAAGGCTGGGTGAATCCACACTTTAGTAATGGGACGGTACCGTGAAACTCCGTAATGATATCGCCGCAGAGAATCGAGATAAGGTAAGTAGAACACCACTACATGGAACAGTCAGAGAGAGGAACGAATCTGCACTAAAAATCACGGTTGTGTTCATGTTTCATTACCTACTATAATCCTCGGCGAAGGTATCCGACAAAGAGAATCGCTTCCGACTCCGGTGATGTGCTGGTCGGCTTTCCTGAAGCTGATTAATTGATTTGTCAGCCCCAGTCGCTCGCTGAGTTTCAAAAGACTGTTTACAATTCTCGACTTGTTCTGGTTAAACCATTTTTTGATCATTCTCGGTAGCTAGGCACCAGGAAAAGCAAACGCATCAGCCCATCAGCATTTTTATTTCACATGATCTCAGTGACGTAAGCTCATTTCCGTCGTTGCAATGCAGCCAGATTTTGCTTGACTCAATGGCGTATATATCCCCGGTCACACTGATTATTTGATTCATTTTGTGTCGTGTATGCTGACGATCACAATTTGTCAGGGAGAGGCTTATTATTTCACCTGCCTTTCAAGCGTTGTTTATGTACAACTCATACGAATCCGAATCATAGTGTCATCGGAAATTTTCTTTTCTATCCATCGAGACTCCGTCTGTCACACCCAGACCGACCTTTTCCATCGAGAATAAACGGTGACAACTCAGTAGCAAGGTATACTCGGCCATGGAAAGCAGATTTAGGATCGCGTCCCTATCTGAAGACGACGTTTTGTGCGTGTACCGACATAATGCAACAAGAAGTTGCTGCGATAACAAAAGCCTTCACCTGTTTCGTAGCCTATGTGAAAAATTTAACGTATTCTTGTTCTACAAAGTGATTGGGCGATACAAGGCTATGTCATGTTCTAATCCTGTTGTCAGGGGGCAGGGCGTATATATTCAATCGAATGCATGCCGATTTGAACCTAGCTCTTTAAAATTGACGGGTCGCGTGCGTTAGTAGTGACAACACCAGGCTCTAGGTGCCCGTACATCACGCAGATCCAAGTCTAATACGACAGCTCCGATGAAATAGTATACTAAATGTTGGCGCTTAACGTGGCGGTAGATTCATACCCCACACCTTTTTGGTATTCTAACACATTTATATTCTTTCGGACGCTAAGATGTCTCTCACTCCGTTCCATCACGGTGTGAGAGGTACCTCTAGTTCCATCATTCGATACACCACACGCATTTACATATCTTACTAGAATACTAACGCGTGTCGTAGTTCCAACATTAAACTCCATCACCCATCCGTGTACCTATCCGTAGACACACCCCGTAAACTTTCCTTACCACGCAAGTACGGTGGACCCTTAAAAAGAATATTAAAAATTAAACATATATAGAAAATGCATGCATCAAAACCGACCCTCGTCCCTTCCCTGTCTTTTTTTTGCTCGTTCACGACTGGCTCGCAAGCTTCGCAAAACCAACCTGAGGAGGATCACCTCTGGCGTCGAATGTAGAATACACGTTTTGTAGAAACGGGGTACCGACAACCCAGAGATTTACGTCTGAAAACAAAAATCTCCGTCATCAATCAAATCTTTTCGAAGCATGAGCGACTTACCAGGGATGATGTCCCTGGCGACGATCGCACTTATACATGTCCCCGACCCGGCAGTGACCTCACCCAGGCTGAGCAATCTTCCAGGGAGGAGGAAGAGCGTCCCTGCGAAGCTGAGCGAGATGTCTGGCGGCTTCAATTCACACGGGACTAGAAGAAGCAAGAAATCAAATTTTTCAGTCCTTGGCTCGGCACTCAAGAACGATTAAAATAAATTAAATAAAACTCACAGACATACATACCATCACCAACGTTGGGTGCATGTATGCCACCGAGTACGTGCTGGAGCTGTGCAACCTGGCTCGACGGACCCCCCATGAAAATCGCACCGGTATCTATGATGGCGGGGCCGTTGCCTACTAGCATCTCTGAGAGTCCAGATACCCGAATTCCATCCATCTCTACCAGCCAAAAGCCCTGGACGGGGTCAGTGGACCGTCATGAACTTGTCGACATCAAACTCACCCTTTGCATCACAGGAACATAGGTGAAACCTCCGGAAAACAATTCGGTGTTGACACCTCCAAGATATAGCTCGCCGCCCGTATCATGAAGCTGAAAGGAGAATAGGGGTGTGAGGACTTGTCTGTGGTCTACGAAATTCTGAAATACGGTGTTGGCGCCGTACGAGGAGATCGACGGGAATGCTAAGCCAATTACGCCATCTGGAGAAAAATTTGGTGACCGATACGCCGGGGGATAAGTCTTTGCCGAACAGATCAGCTGGGGTTGTGTCTTTGCCAGCTATCAGATACATGAAAGGCGCCTGGACAGTTGTGAAACCTACCTTGAAACGAGAGGACCAAAAAAAGACGCTGTCCGCAAATAAGTTGCCCGAAATGAGGGTACCATCCGAATAGGACATCGAACACTTTGTCTTCAAGCTTTTCGCGGTCTTGCTCTTGCCCGGGTACCAGCGCTGGTGGCCATCGCAAGTCGAATCACACCTGCCGTCCGGGAGAAATGTATCCCTGATGTCAGGTTAAGCAAGGGGAGAAATTTACGGCAGAGACCTTGACGGGATACCCACGCGGAAGCGGTGTCGAGACTCACTGTAGAAAAAGATCAGGCAACCCAATCTTTCAAACACAATAAATCACTCATACTGATGTACTTTTTGTTTCCAAAACCTACGTTGCCGAGCGCGATCACGGCGCTCCAAGGTTGGCCTGCTGAACCAACCAGTGGTATACCATCGTAGTCGCGTTTTCGTACTACTGTAGAAAATGGGAATTCTCGTCTAGAGCCGGCGTTCATATCGTAATTATCGAAACCGAGAGAAATCTTGCTAAAAACACGCGATGGGTCCCATGAACTACAAACGTCGACGTGATGTGACGTACGAGTGAATGAACTCAACATGAGACTTGATTGTGTCCAAATCGATGCTTTTGTTAGCGTTGAAGAACCGAGAATTTTTGAGTATTGGAATCGCAGAGCCGTTCGTCCATGACACCGATCTTGTTGAGGCTGCAGCCACAATTGCAAGCAGCGTGGCGAATTTGGCAACGTATGGAAGGAGGTGCATGAAGAAACTGCGAGAAAAATCCACGTTTTAGTAGTGAGACAGACGATCATTTGGATGGCAATCAGCTACGGCCCCGTGAAACTCCGTAGGTATCAAACAGCGACACCACCTCATGCAAGTTGTAACTGTCAGAGAGACGAGCAAATCTGCATCGATAATCGGGGGTTCGAGGTTTCACTGAATATTCTGTGAAGGTGTTCGTGAGGCGGAACAAATGGAGCTATTGCTTCAAGCGGGACACGTGACCTTGGGCTCGCTCCTCAGTGAAATTTCTTCCTCCGTTCAAAACTACGCTCAACTTTGTTCTCAGACAACCAAATGCTTACCGATGCCACTCTCGAATCAACTATATTCATTGACATTCCCATTTTATGTGTTGTATTATCAGCGACGGGAACTACGATTAATTTTCTGTCCTACCACCAACATGTTCGCCGGCGCCTTCACCGAGGTACTCCATCCCCCAAAGTCAAATATTTCACGAGTAAGTTGGGATTGTGTTAGGTTTGTAAGAGTGGACAGAACTGACAAAAATTGGTTGACCCATGCAATTGGGTTCTTCCAGAAACTCGCATTTCCCGTACTCAAACACCTCGCGTTAGACTTTGATGATGACAATTATTCCGAATTCGTCTGCGTTTGTGCTTAACTGGTCGTGTCGTCGTGCTTTCCGATGACGACTCAGGAACAGCCGCGTAGCTTGCTGAGCAGACTCGAGAGCCTCAAGTTGGCTAATCTTCCCTGCAGGACGAGATCGGTCCGTGATCTGTGTGGTGAACTTAATAGCGTGACTTCGCTCAAAATCTTGATGTCCTACCTCTCTAAACCGTTTCTGAATCTGCCCGGGAGCGAGTACATACCACTGGGCATGACCTGGTATGGCTACCTCGACTGACGATGCTGTACGTCACTGAGACGTCGGGATGCGTGCCTTGTGAAGTTACTTCGTACCGAAAAGCAGCTGGGTTACCTTTGCGGTCGTTATACATGGAAGAGTTGTGGGAGTCGCGAGGGAGGGATGTGGAATGGTTTAGGAAGCATTTGAAGATGTTTGGGTTTTTCAAAGGGAGCGATGAGGACGCGATTATCGATTTCGAGGATATGGCGGAGGTGGACGAGCCGGTCGTGGAATGATGGTATTCTTAGCAGTGTAGACTAATATGGGGTATAAATGTGTACGAACCTTTGGAAGTTGACATACATCGTCGATCACGTGTCATGGGCGACAATACTCCATGTGGGTGCTTTTGGGTAGTATCCATCCGAGTTTTTGGTGAATCGCCACCAAACGGCTTCTTGTTGTCGCTGATGACGATCGCGCCGATGGCCGGGTTCTTGTCGTACGCTTCGAGTGCGCTCAAGAGTTCTTCGATTAGCGCGTTGGATAACACATTCAGGGCTTTGACTCTGACACACGTCAAGATCTCGATCACGTTCCCAATCATCTAAGCACGTCAGCCGTCTCCAGACACGCTCATTATGCCTGAAACCGATTACTTCCACTCATATGCTTACATCTCGGTAGTTGTACGTCTTATACTTTGACATTATTTACGTGACGCCGTGTTGAGAACAACAGATCACCTTACCCTGGTCCCCTAGTACTGAGTTGAGAATAGCGTATCGCTGCGCATGGCAGATTCTCGATGCCACTGTCGAAGATCATTCCATTGAATGGGCAACACAACCGATCAAGTAAGTCGACAATAAATTGTATGTAAACTGTGCCTACACTCACCGCGAGACGTTCATTCGTCCATGTCCGATGTTGACTTTCAAAACGAGGCGTCTGCAAGTGGCATCTCTGGCTTCGCAGGCTATATAAATGACGTCTGGATCATCACAATTGAAAGCGGCGACAAAGAAGATGAGGATCTGAGCAAGCGACTCAAGAGGTTGTGTAGCCTCTCTCACGACACTCGTCTCCGATGAAAAATATGTTACCGAGTAACCGCGTGTTATCAAGTTCGTCGATACGGTTCAGGCATGATAAATACGGATTATTTACATTGCTGGACGACGTCAGCTTCAAACGGACCTGGCTCTTATTATACAGGCTAAGATGCACGCATCAAGACTGACCCCTCCTATTTTCGATTTCCTCTTGGCTCACGAGCCTTGCAAAACCAACTTGTGGACACTTACCTCCAGCGTCAAATGTGGAATACACGTGTTGCAGAAATGGTGTGCCGACGATCCATAGATTTATGCCTGAAATCAAAAAGCCCCCATCATCAACCAAATCCTCGGGGTTTTCTTTTTTTTTTCAAATCGCAGATGACTTACCAGGGATGGTATCCTTGGCAACAGTCGCACTCATACATGTTCCTGGTTCGGTAGCGACCTCGCCATTAAGGGATTTTCCAGGGAGGAGGAACAGCGTCCGATACTAAGTGCGATGTCTGGCAGTGTAAATATACATGGGACTAGAGAAGAAGTTTTTTAGCCATCGCTCGTCTGTTGGAGAATGTAATAAAATAAAATAAAAACTGACAGACGTAGATGCCGTCGCCGACGCTGGGCGCACGTGTGCCACCTAGAACTTGCTGGAGCTGTGCGACCTGGCCCGACGGACCCCCCACAAAGGTTGCACCAGTATCGATGATAGCGGGGCCGTTGCTCATTGGCATCGCTGAGAGTCCAGATTCCCGAGTGCCATCCATCTCCACCACCCAAAAGCCCTGAACGGAGTCAGTGAACTGTCACGAACCTGTCGAGGTTGACCTCCTCACCTAGTGCATCACAGGTGTTGGAGCTTCCGATAAGGCAGCTTAGCCACCAGGTATCTTTTTTGGTACATTGTCTTCCAACTTCGTTTTTCTTTCTCTTATCGTCGTAACGACGCTTAGTCACCCCTATTAAGTTCCTCCCATAGTTTTTTCCTTCTTTCCCTCAGTCCGTTGAACGAACGCGAGGACTGAGGTATGGTTTCTCTTCCTTACGTTACGATACATTGCTCACACATACGATCGATAACTAGTTGCGTGTCAGGTAATCAAGTTAGTCCGTTGAACGAACGCGAGGACTACCCGCCCGAAAATAATTCGGTGTTGAGATACAGCTCGCCGCTGGTATCAAGAAGCTTCAAAGAGAATACAGGCGCGGCAACTTGTCCGTGGTTTATGAAATTTTGAAATACGGTGTTGGCGCTGTAAGAGGAGATGGACGGGAATGCCATGACGATCACGCCATCTGGGACAAATGTCGGTGATCGATATGCTGGGGGTAATTCGTTGCCGAACAGATCAGCTGAGGTGGCATCTTCGCAGAGTATCAGGCACATAGCACGCACTTGAACTATTGCAAAACTTACCTTAAATTGAGAAGACAAAAAAGAAATGCTGTCCGAGTATAAATTGCCAAAAATAAAGGTACCATCCGAATAAAAGATCGAACACTTTGTCCTCACGCCATCCGCGGTCTTGCTCCTAATTGGGTTCCAGCACTGGTGGCCGTTGCAAGTAGAGTCACACTTGACGTCTGGGAGAAATGTATCGCTGACGTTAGGTTTATCAGAAAAAAAAATTCACAGCAGAAGCCTTGAGGAGATACCCACGCGGACGCGGTATCGAAACCCACTGCAGAAAAAGAATAGGTAGCCAGATTTTTTCAATGCAGCAAAATACACAAACTGAGATACTTTTTGTTTGCACGACCCACATTGCCTAGCATGATGATGACGCTCCAGGGTTGGCCTACAGTGTTAGGAACGGGCGAAGGTCGGACCTAAACGAGCTGTTAAGCTCTAGGTACAGTCAGTATCTATACTATTGTATAGGTAGTTATGATGCTTACCTCCAGTCGAATGTACGAGACTGGAGGAAAGACGTGCAGAGCGAGAAAAGATAAGTACCCCGTCCGGGACATCTAAATAAGGAAATGATTAAGTAATACTACGTACGGCTGTATCTCCAACATAAAGAACCGACCAGTGGTATATGGTCTTGGCGCTTTTGTACCACAGTTGAGAAAGGGAATCTCTGTCTCGAACTCGCGTTCATCTCATAGTTATTGAGATCAAGAGAAATCGTGCTAAAAACGCGCGATTGGACGTGTCATGAACTGTGAATGTGGATGTGAAATAACGCACGAGTGAACGAATGCGATATGATACTTAATTGCATGCAAATCGACAGTCTTGTTTGCATTGGCAAAGCGAGTTTGCATAAAAATTGGAATAGCGGAGCCGTTCGTCTGCAACACCGGTCGGAGTGAGGCTGCAGCCACGATGGCAAGTGCGGTAAATATGGCAGCGTATGAAAGGAGGTGCATGAAGGAACGGTGAGACGAATACACGCTTTACTAGTGGGATGGCAACTAGCGAAACTCCGTTTAAACCCATGGAAGATTGACGTGTTCAGCAGATACTACCACACTGGCATGTAACGGTCCGGAGGTCGTTCGGGTTTCACTAAACGTTTTTCGGAAGTGTTTGAGACGAGGTGGAATAGACAAAAGCATCGATCTAGAACAAGCTGTGAAGGTAACTATCACTCTCAACCGTCTACATTTACTGGTAAGTGTCACGACGTGGAAGCTTGGACAGTGTGATCCACCTACACCGTTCCCTTTTCCTTCACACTCCCTGTGCTACTACCTCTTCAAGCTTCGTCGACATCTCTCAACACTCCAATCCTGGACGGTCGTGCATGTTCGGTGTGAGTGACCTTGTGACTCCAGACCTTCGAAACATACAATAAGGAGTCTGCTTTTATGCGACCTCTGATACCGCCTTGACCCCAATCACAATTTATGCACTGAAGTCAGGTTATGATGGCGCAAGTTTATACGTCAATAGATCGATTTGTGCTTGCGCAGGCCCTAAGCCAAGGACCTAGCCAGCGACAAAGAGAAGCACGGTAACAAACGTACAGTATGTCAGTGTGTTGACGACGCGACTGTTGACGTTATGAACATAGACACAACTTGAACATAGGCGGGGCTGACAAAGTCGGTAGACGTGAACGGCAAAGTATCTACAAGGCAACTGAACCAGCTCAGAGCCTCAGCTCGAGGGGGAGGACAGAGAGCATCAAAGCTCTGGCTGTCAAATCTGAAGCGGATGCATTGCCTGCTTCAATGAAGACACTAAGACAACACGGATGAACCCCTCACAAATAATAGAACGAGTTAGGAAACAGCCGGAGCGCATACAGAAAGGATACTCACCAAAGTCAACCTTAAACAAGCTGACTGACGCGAGAATCAAAGACGACACATAAATGGCATCGAGATGTGTTGCAGGTGACCGAGACGTGCCGGAGAAGCAACTAGAGAATATAACCAGTCAGAGAGCGACCAGATGAAAAGAAGAACTCACATAGGGCAATTCCAGGCGACAGACGATATGCTGTGCAAACCCGAATTACAAGTGGTCGTCCACGGAGGTCCGAGAGATAGTAGAGACGAGCGCATAGTAACGAAACCCGAGAGGAGGGCGGATAGACTATTCAGCCGCACCCCGCATTGCCAAGTGCGAGAACGAGTGCGAGAACGATGGAAATGGTGACCAGATAAACAAGGGAGAATGTAGGATGGATGACAGTGTTAGAATTAGCGAGAGTCGGACCAGTCGATGGTAAGAAACTGGAAGGAGAGAACGAACGCGTAACTAGACGGTCTATACCAAATAAGGAAATAATTAAATAATATCTAACAAGCGGTGACTGTCACAAGAATACTACTAGCAGCACAATCAGCTCAAGTGTCCCCGATCCAATCCAAACCCGCCGCGTTGACGAAGTAAGCCGAAAAACGCGAGATACTTAGGTTAGCGGGAGGTATCGACTCACCAAACGCATCAAGCGTATCTAGGGCGATTCATGTGAATCAAGGCAATCGGATATGAATCAATAGAACAGCAGATGCAGGGTTGGATTCCCACTGCAAGAGGGACGACAACGACAGGATCGAGACTGACGGCAGCGCTAAATAAAAGTTGTAGTCAGTTACATCGCAGACTGTATCAAAGGGTTGTATAAAGACAGAGGGAACTGGAATCCCTAATTTTGTGTCGAAATTTTGGAGTTCGGGCTTTCATACAATTTACATTGTCGGTCTGCACTTAGCCCGCAATACAAGCCTTAACATCTAGGCTAAGGAGTCTCCTAGCAGATACATACCCCTCCTGGCCCAAGTTTGGAAACCGCGTTCGCAGCTCATTTCCCGGATGGGCTCAGTTTCTTCTTCTGAGACACGGTCAACACCTAGTTTCACTTCCAGCACCGTCATCAGCAATCTGTGTAGTACCAGTTTCGTAGACACGACTACCTTGGCACACAAGCACAACGTGCAGTCCAAAAATAATTAAAGACGAGTGCATCGAAACCGAGCTCCCCATCGTCTGTATTCAATTTTCTTTTCACGACTGGCCCACGAGCGTCGCAAAATCAACCTGTGGACGATAGCCACTAGCATCAAACGTGGAATATACGTGTTGTAAAAACGGTGTGCCGACGACCCACAGATTCACGCCTAAACGAAAATGCCCACCATCAAGTAAGTCCTTTCGAAGCACGCACGACTTACCAGGCATGATATCCCTAGCGACAATCGCGCTCATACAAATCCCCGACCCGGCAGTAGCCTCACCCAAGTTGAGGGATTTTCCAGAGATGGTAAACGACTTCCCTCCAAAGCTGATCGCGATATTCAGCGGTGTGATTGCGCACGAGACTAGAGGAAGAAACATTTTTGGTCCTCACTCGCTCGTCCAAAAAAAACTGACAGACGTAGATACCGTCTCTGAGACTGGGTTCAAGCGTGCCACCGAGCGCATGCTGAAGCTGTCCGACCTGGCTCGACGGACCGCTCATGAAGATTGCACCGGTATCGATGATGGCCGGACCGCCGCCCGTCCATAAGACGTCATACACAAAAATACCATCCATCTTCACCAGCCAAAAGCCCTGGAGATTTTATCAACAGACAGTCACGAATTCGTCAAGGTCGAGCTCACTGGATATATCATAGGAACCTAGGTAAAAATTCCGGAAAACAGAGCGTCGTTGACGCCCCCAAGATACAGCTCGCCACCAGTGCCTAGAAACTGAAAGGAAAGGACGGAGACAGCGAGCTGTCCGTGATCTACGAGATTCTGAACAACAGTTTTGGCGCCGTACGAGGAGATAGATGAGAATGCCATGCCCATCACGCCATCTGGGGCAAATCCTAGTGATTGGTACGCCGAGGGGTAATGGAGTGCCGAACAAATTAGCTGGCTGGATGGCGTCTTGGCAGACTGTCAGATACATGGTACGCACTTGAATAGTTGCAAAACTGACGTAGAAACGAGTATCTGTAAAATATACGCCGATCATGAATAATTTTCCTGAAACCTCGGTGCCATCTGCATAAGAGACCAAACACTGTTTCTTCGCGCCGTGCGCAAACTTGCTCTGAACAGCGTCCCAGCGTTGATGGCCGCTACAAATAGAGTCGCACCTGGCGTCTGGGAGAAACGTATCCCTGACGTCGGGTTAACCAGCTAAAAAAAGGTAATGACGGAATACTCACGGGGGATGCGGTGTCGAGACCCACTGCAGAAAATGATTGGGTGACTCCATCTTCAAACGCAGCAAATCATGCCCACCGAGGTACTTTTTGCTTCCACGACCGGAAGTGCCGAGCGAGATTAGGGCACTCCAGGGTTGGCCTACAAAACCGACCAGTGGTACATTGTCTTGGCGTTTTTGTATCACCGTTGAGAGCGGGAGTTTCTGTTTCGAACCGACGTTCGTCTTGTAGTTGTCGAAACCAAGAGAAATCTTGCTAGAAGCACGATTGGGGGCTCATGGACTACAATCGTCGACGTCTGTGACGTACGAGTGAACGAATGCGATATGAGACTTGATTGCATCCAGATCGATGCTCTTGTTTGCGTCGACGAACCGAGCATGTTTAAATATTGGTATCTGTTAGGCCGTCCTATTCCTTGAGTGAAGGCGTTGAAAGAAATAATATTCAACCTAGCGACAAACAGAAGCGATGGCGAAGGAAACAACAGAAGAGAGAACAAGAGGGCGAACACTTAAAGATGAAATAGGGGGAAGAAACTAAATACCAAAGTTAAATAGGAGAAGATGTGACGTAGCTATGACATGACCGTGACAGTATCGCGGTGCCGTCCGTCGGCGATGCCGGTTGAGGTGAGGCCACAACCACGATGACAAGCGTGGTGAATACGGCAGTGTATGAAGGGAGATGCATGAAGGAACAGGAAGGCTCACGTTTTAGTAGTGGGATAAGACGATAAAGATGGCAACCAGCCCTGGGTGCCGCGAAACTCCGTAGAATAAGATATATTGAGTAGCCACAAAATCGAGGCAAGGATAGTAGGCACTGCGTAACAGTCAGAGAAAGCGAGCGAATCGGTACTAAAAATTACGGTCAATGGATTCGGGTATAAACATCAGGGCAGGTGTTTGACAGGAGGCGGAACAACTAGGGACTCGCTGCTTCCCATCAGTGAAGCTAGTAGCGTTCACACGCGGTGACATACGGGGTCACACGGTATACTATCTCCCTCGCTTTTGTCTACATGAAAATGGAGACCCACTTAGTGACACTTTGCAACACTTTGTGTTGCTAGAGGTTGCACGGTGTACTCATTTATGAACCAACCACAACGTACATCCCTCCAGGCCCGAGTGCGCAGACCGCACCACCAGATATGGATGATGTTCCCCAGACATTAGGGTACCCCTCACTCATCCACCCTGGCGGTGCATCGTCTGGACAGGTCTCTCCGGTTTCTCCTTCTGAAGCACAGTCAGTGTCCAACACTTCCAGCACAACCTGGTCACTATCCATCACTGGTCGTATACCTACTCATTAGGAGTAAACCGTGTGCATTCCCTACCACGCGAGCACATTATGCCATCCAAAAAATAATTTAAACACGAGTATATTGATACTAATTTCCCCCATCTTCGAGTATTTTTTTCATGATGGGCTCGTGAGCGTCGCGAAACCAACCTGTGGACGATCACCTCTGGCATCAAATGTGGAATACACGTGTTGCAAAAATGGTGTGCCGACTACCCACAGATTCGCGCCTGAACGAAATACCCATCATCGATTAAATCCTTTCGAAGCATGCGCAACTTACCGGGCATGATGTCCCTAGCGACAATCGCGCTCATGCAATTCCCCGACCCGACAGTGACCTCGCCAAGCTTGAGGGATTTTCCAGGGATGACGAATGACTCTCCTCCAAAGCTAAGTGCGACGTTCAGTGGCGTGAGTGTGCACGAGACTAGGAGAATAATAGTCATCGCTCGCCAATCGAGGAACATTAAAAGTAAAAATACTAACAAACATAATATCCGTCGCCGATACTGGGTGCAAGCGTGCCACCGAGCGCGCGCTGGAGTTGTGCAACCTGGCTCGATGGACCGCTTATGAAAATTGCACCGGTGTCGAGGATGGCGGGGCCACCGCCCATCATCAAGAGGTTGTATACAAGAACGCTATCCATCTCCACCAGCCAAAAGCCCTAGACAATGTATTAGCAGACGGTCACGAAGTTGTCGAGGCCGACCTCACTGGATGTATCACAGGGACGTAGGTGAATATTCCCGAAAACAGCGCATCGTTGGACCCCCCGAGATACAGCTCGCCGATGGCGTCGAGAAGCTTAAGTGAAAATACGGGGGCAGCGACTTGTCCGTGGTCTACAAGATTCTGAAAGACGGTTTTGGCGCCATACGAGGAAATTGACGAGAATGCCATGCCCAGCACACCATCTGGGGCAAATCCTGGTGATTGGTACGCCCACGGGTAGTTCCTTGCTGAACAGATCGGCTGTGGTGGTGTCTCCGTGAATTATCAGATATATGGAACACATTTAAACTGTTGCGAAACCTACGTTGAAACGAGTACCTGTAAAAAAAACACCGACCATATGTAACCTGCCTGAAACCTCGGTGCCGTCCGCATAAGAGATCAAACAATCTGTCTTCATGCTGTACGCGGTCTTGGACCGACGCGAGTCCCAGCGTTGGTGGCCGTCACAAGTAGAGTCGCACTTGACGTCTGGGAGAAACGTATCCCTAACGTTAGGTTAATTAGGTGAAAAAAAGTTACGACAAAAGCTGAGACGGAATACCCACGCGGATGCAGTGTCGAGACTTACTGCAGAAAAAGATTAAGTGGCCAAATCTTCAAATGCAGCGAGTAATGCATACAACGGTAACGTTTACTTGCTTGACCAGAACCGCCGAGCGAAATTATGACGCTCCATGGCTGGCCTGCAGAACCGACCAGTAGTATGTCGTACTGTTGGCGTTTTTGTACCGCTGTTGAGAACGGGAATTCTTGTCCTGAACCCGCCTTCATTTCGTAATTACTGAAACCAAGAGAAATCTTCCTAGTAAAAATGAACGATTAGGGATGTCATAGACGGGATGTCAACGTAGTATGTAACATACGAGTGAACGAATGCGACGTGAGACTTGATTGCATCGAGATCGACACTGTTGTTTGAGTTGACAAAGCGAGCATGTTTGAATATTGGAATAGCAGATCCTTTCGTCTGTGACACTGGTCGGGGCGAGGTTGCAGCTACAATTGTAAGCGTAGTGAATATGGCAGCGTATGAAGGGAGGTGCATGAAGGAACGGGCGAGATTGATTCACGTTTTAGTAGTGATCGGAACCAACTATGGTACCGTGAAACTCCACATATATCCCTGCAAAAACGTGGACAGCAGACACCACTGCACCGGCATGTAACGATCAGGGAGAGAAAATTGGCATCAATGATCGCGGGTGGGTTCGGGTTTCAGCAAACGTTCTGCGAAGGTGTTCGACAAGTATTAGAGATTATCTAATATATTTAATGTTTCCTTATTTGGTACAGACTACGCCTTTTCCCTTCGGTCTGCTACCATTGACTGGACGTGAGTATTACCCTCATTTACATTCAATACCACTCTCCTATCATTTACTAGGTCCTCTTGCGAATTCTAACAATCTCTTCTGACCGTCTACATGTACTTACGTATAAGTGTAGGAGGAGCAGTATGGAAAGCCAGACAATCGTGCTCTCGGATCGAAATTTCCAAGCTCCATGCGCTCAGCACCACGACTAGGAAATTCGATTGCATGGTTTGAGTGAGACCCTCGGATGCCCCATCTCCTCCTACGTATGGTGGCCACTGTGGGGGGTGCCAAGGTTGCTCTATGTACTTACGCTCGAACGCAACGCAATGAAAGCAGAAAACACGAACGTCCGGAGAGGGCAGTGGTGAGAACAGTGACGACGACAACAGCCCCAGCATAGTCACATGCGACAGGGATCATTCATGAATGTAGTAGTATCATATGCAACCTGACCAAGTAGAGAGCATCAGATGGAATTGTTTAAGTACTATTTCACCAAGATGCCCTATGTACTTTGAATGATACAACCCCAGGATGGATGATCCAATGTGGTGAAAAAGGTTGTTTGTGTCAGAATCACCAAGTCACGTGTCTCCAAGCAGGAATTATACAATCCACAATTGGAAGACTTGCTTGAACTCCTCAGTCCACAATTACAAAAGGGGTCAAATGAAGGGGCACAGCAATGGGAAGATGATGACTTGTTCAACATGATGATTCCTCATGTAAGGGGAAGAATGGAATAGAATCATCTGGAAGGATCATGGACCTACACAATGTATCCACATGTACACTGGTTTGCTTAGTCAGCAGACTCCCCAATGGTATATAAGTAGTCAACCCATGTAGATTAGTCCCCATCTTCAGTTTAATCACTAACCTGTTCTCTCTTCTACTCTTAGCCTTGGTGTTGTAGGTTGAGTGTTGGGTCATCCCTGACAGTTTGCATCATACAATACCTCCTCACATGAATGCCTGCTCATGGTTCATCATCGTCAGGTGAGGATGAGAGCAAGGGATAGATGTGGGTGAGTGAGGACATAAAGCGAGAGTGAGTGAGATGATGACGAGGACGACTATACGATGACCGTACTGTCATCGTGTCGTCGTCACTACTTTCGTTGTGACACAAAGGTGAGGGTGGGGGCCAGGTGGAGAGTGTGGTTGAAGGGTGGGTAAGCTGACTGTTGACACACACATACTGGCCGGCATCTCGCTGGCAATGTCGTCCAACCCCAGGTGAGCAGGAACGCTCAGTTCATGGAGCGCGCGAGCGTGCTTCGTAACACTCTGAGGTGGAGGTAGGTTGTTAGAATCCGCGAGAGTCGGACCTCCAGTCGATGGTAAGAGACTGATATTCAGTGTAAGTGAGAGTAATACTCACCTCCAGTCGATGGTAAGAGACTGGAGGGAAAGAGCGTGCGTGTACCGAAATGTAACTATACGGTCCGTACCAAATAAGGAAATCTTAGATAATATCTACGGAAGGCTGGATCTCCAACATAGGTATCATCCACAGGGAAACGGTGTAGTTGGTGTTGCTGACAGCGTTTTGGTTCAAAGTGCCAGAATGCGCACGCAAGGGGTTTTGCAATGAGTGCCTCGTATGCTGTTGGCGCATAGCTCGGCAGGCATGCTTCAATACTCGATGCAGCATCCGCGTAGCGGCAGCCCCGAATTTGGACTAGGGGCAGCTAGCCGAAGGAACGTGAACGGCGGAATGTGTGAGCATGAACGGAGCGAAGAAAGAAAACAAAAACTCACCACCCCGACCGGCCGGAGGGGTCAAAAGGAGCAAAGTAGAGCAACTCACCGGACGCACAGTCTCTTCACTTTTCACGGAGCTACGAACAGAACAAAGAGAGTTAGAGATCGAAGGAGTGGAACGCACCGTTCACGAGTCCGTCTGTGCCATCCACTTCCTTGCTGACTTCAAGTGGGCAGACCGGATCAATCGAAGGGAGTGGGATCGGGCAGTTCGTGAAATGCCTGGTCTCTTCTCTCGTTCCGCACGAAGCCACGGACAGAATGGTGAGAGCGAACGGGAAATCGTCCCCAGTGAAAATCTGTGATATGCGTAACTAGGTAGCTGCATGTACTCGTATGGATCAACTATGAGCCGTATGAATCCGTGTTCATAAGTTACCCATGCTCCAAGCACAGCAAATCAAGGAGTGTCATTCATTGTTTGACCAGTGCTAACCCCCCCAGCGAAGGCCACAGAGGGCGGCTCATTGCAATTATACAGCAGGTCCATTTGTCAATGACGCAACCGCTGACACTTCGCGTCTTCATCCTTGCACCCCCGCTGTCTCGTTCACCCTCTCATCCCACCTCGTCTCCACCCTTCGCACTCGCACTCACGTTTAAATGAACGCAACGATGAGTTCGTTGCATAGTTATCGTTGACTCACTGCTTATTCTCGCACTTGCACTCCACTTCACGCCTCAACGAACATGACGACGACACGACGATGTGTTCGTTGCGTGGCCACCGTCGTCCTCATTTCGCTTCCTCTCCCCTGCCACTTCGCATTCGATGTGCTACCCCTTTCAGCTTCGAAGCTTCATCCGATCTACCTCATCCTTCTGCACTCAACCTGCAATACAACAGCACAACGTACTAAGATGGGCAGTCCTTCACAGCACATACATCTGTACAAGCCAAGTGTGCAAACCGCACTACCAGACGTAGGGTTCTCCCTGGTTCCCTGTTCCGGGGTACGGTTAGCACCCAATTCTTCTAGCTCTATCAACCATTCATCTACCTGACCCTTAGATGCAACTCAGACGTCTTCCCTACCACTCGAGCATAACATGCCGTCCAAAGAGAGTTGAATTTTATTATGTAAATAAAAAAAGATACATGTATCGAAACCGAGTTGCCTCGTGAATTTGATTCCCTTTTTCAAAATTGGCTCACGAGCGTCGCGAAGCCAACCTGTGGATGATCACCTCTGGCGTCAAACGTAGAATACACGTGTTGCAAAAACGGTATGCCGACGACCCACAGATTCACACCTAAGCAAAAATGCACATCATCAACTAAGTCCTTTTGAAGCACGTGTGCCTTACCATAGATGATGTCGTTGGCCACAATTGCGCTCATACAATTCCCCGACCCGGCGGTGACCTCACCCAGGTTGAGGGATTTTCCAGGGAGGAGGAACGACGTCCCTCCGAAGCTGAGCATAATGTCCGGCGGCGTGTGTATACAAGGGACTAGAATAAAACAAAGCAGGGTTTTCAATCATTGATTCGAGAACGAATTAAGGTAAAAGACTGACAGACATAGATACCCTCGCCGAGGCTGGGTGCAAGCGCGCCACCGAGCGTACGCTGGAGCTGTCTAACTTGGCTCGACGGACCGGTAATGAAAATAGAACTGGTGTCAATGATAGCGAGGCCACCTTCCACTGGTAAAAGGTCGTACACCTGAATGGCATCCATCTCTACCAACCAAAATCCCTGAACGGTTGTCAGCAGACGGTCACTTGTCCAAGTCGATCTCACCGGGTGCTTCACAGGAATGTATGTGAACCTTCCTGAAAACAATTCAGTGTTGACACCCCCGAGGTACAGCTCGCCGCCGGTGTCGAGAAACTGAAAGGAAAAAACGGGGACGGCGACTTGTCCATGGTCCACGAGATTCTGAAAGACGGTTTTGGCTCCGTATGAAGAGATGGACGAGAATGCCATGCCCATCACACCATCTGGCACAAATCCTGGTGATTGGTACGCCTGGGGGTAGTTCCTTGCCGCACAGATCGGCTGGGGTGGCGTCTTCGCAGACTGTCAGACACAGCGCACTTGATCGGTTCTGCAACCTACGTTGAAACGAGTGGCCGTAAAAAAGACGCTGACCATATATAATTTGCCTGAAACTTCACTACCATCAGAGTAAGAGATTAAGCACTCTCCCCTCATGTTGTATGCGTTCTTGGTCTGACGCGAGTCCCAGAGTTGGTGGCCGTCACAAGTAGAGTCACACTTGACGTCCGGGAGAAACGTATCACTGACGCCAGGTTAATCTAGACGGAAAAAATCTGAGACGAAATACCCACGCAGATGCAGTGTCGAGACTCACTGTGGCAGAAAAAGATGAGGTAGTTCAATCCTCCAACGTAGCGAATCACGCCTACCATGGTACATTTTACTTCTATATCCAGAAGTGCCGAGCGTGATCATGACACTCCAAGGTTGGCCTGCCGAACCGACCAATGGTACTCCGTCTTGACGTTTTTGTACCACTGTTGGAAACGGGAATTTCTGTCCTGAAACTGCGTTCGTCTCGTAATTGTTAAAACCGAGAAAAATCTTGCTAAAACGTGCAATTGAGGGCCAAAAATTATAATCATCGACGGATGAGACGTACGAGTGAACGAACGCGACATGAGACCTGAACGTATCAAGATCTACGCTCTTGTTTGGGTTGAGGAAGCGAGCATGTTTGAATATTGGGATTGTGTAACCAGTCGTCGGCGACGCCGGTCGGGGTGAGGCTGCCACATCCACGACGGAAATTGTGGCTACTAAGATGGTAGCGTATGGAGGGAAGTGCATGAGGGAACGGGAGAGGTGGATCCAAGCTTTAATTACGGTTAGCACTATGAAACACTGTCACATAAAATTTGAGGGTGGACAGACTAATATAGAACACCACCACATGTAACGGCCAGAGAGATGAAAGAATCGGCACCGGAAATCGCGGATGCAGTTCGGGTTTTCATTATGTAAGGTGTTTGACGGATTTCAATCAAAGACAAGTTATCACAAAGTCAATTACTATCGCTTCTGACTCACTACGAGGAAGCAAATATTAAACACAAGGATGTTTTCGTTGTATACGTCTTTGTACTTACTAGTACACGCATCAAAATCCTGCAGTGGTCGGGGAGTCGCTTTCTTCACCAGAACCCTTGGCAGGCCCCGTAAAGAAAAAGACGTCGATCTTGTGCCTCATAGGACGCTATGATATCTGCAGCCGCAAAGTTAACGAGACAGTGGATAAGTTTCCCTTTACTGAAGTCAGATCGGACGCGCTTCCACTCGTGAGTCGGGGTTTTCCCTCAACTTTGCAACATCTACCCACTTGCTTCCCCCCATTGTTCCCTTTACGCATTCGTTTCCTTATCGCTGCTCCAAACTGCAGCCTCACCGCGCGGACCTAGTACCCGACCGTACCAGGTTAACCGCTAGTGTATGCACACACATATCGGACTCCCAGTTGAATGTACTAAGAGACTGGAGGAAGGTGCGTTTGTTAGACGGCGGAATCTCCAACACCCCCCAGCCCATCTAAAGCATACAGAAGACAGCACCACCAGACGTAGTAGATATTTTCCCAGAGGGTCCCCCCTCGGTTTCCCGTTCTGAGTACGGTCAGCACTCCCAACACATCAACGTCATCCATCACCTGTCTGCGTACCTAATACACACAAACGCAACCAGTAACGCCTTCCCTAACTATGCGAGCACAATGTGCCGTCCAAAAAATAATTTACTTTTTAAAAAGAAAGACCGTGCATCGAAAACTGAGTCCCCTCGTCCATCTTCATGACTAGTTCGCGAGCGTCGCAAAGCCAACTTGTGGACTATCACCACTAGCGTCAAACGTGGAATACACGTTTTGCAAAAACGGCGTGCCAACCACCCACAGATTCATGCCTGAACAAAAAAAAATTTCACATCGTCAATTATCCGAGACATCTTTCTAAAAGGACGTGCGACTTGCCTTGGACAAGGTCCCTGGCGACGATCGCGCTCGTACAAATTCCCGAACCAGTATTAACCTCGCCTAGGTTAAGGGATTTTCCAGGGATGATGAACGGCGTCCCTCCAAAGCTCATCGCAATGTTCAACAACGGGAGTGTGCATGAGACTAGACAGGATTTTCAGTCATCGTTCACCTCTTTGCAGATTAAAAAAACTGACAGACATAGACACCGTCACCGAGGCTCGGTGCAAGCGTGCCACCGAGCGCGTGCTGGAGCTGTTCGACCTGACTCGACGGACCGCTTATGAATATGGCACCAGTATCGATAATGGCGGGGCCGCCTCCCACTGTTAAGAGGTCGTATACCTGAATTCCACCCATCTCTATCAACCAGAAGCCCTGACGGCTGTTAGAAGACGGTCAATCGCCGAGGTTAAACTCACCGGGTGTGTCACAGGAACGTAGGTGAACATTCCAGAAAACAGTGCATCGTTGACACCCCCGAGGTACAACTCGCCGTGTCGTCGAAAAGCCGAAAGGAAAATACCGGGGCGGCGACTTGTCCGTGGTCTACTAGGTTCTGAAAAACCGTGTTGGCGCCGAACGAGGAGATGGATGAAAATGCCAGGCCAATCATGCCATCTGGGACAAATTGTGGCAATCGATACACCGGAGGCAAACCCTTTACCGAACAGATCACCTGCGGGGCTGTCTTCGTGAACCATTAGACACACGGCTGCTCACTTGAACGATTGTGGAACCTACGTTGAAACGAGTAGCCGAAAAAAAGACGGTGTCTATGTATAATCCGCCTACAACACGCGTGTCATCCGAATAGGAGATCGAACACTTTGTCCTCGCACTGCGCGCGGTCTTGCTCTGAGACGGGTCCCAGCGTTGGTGGCCATCACAAGTAGAGTCACACCTGGCATCTGGAAGAAACGTATCGCTGACCTCGTGTCAATCAGGGAGAAAAAAATCACGACAGAAATCTACACAGAATACCCACCCGGATGCAGTGTCCAGACTCACTGCAGAAAAAGATGAGGCCAATCTTCACATGCAGAAAATCACACCTACCATAGTACTGTTTATTCCCATGACCGGAACCGCCAAGCGAAATTATGGCGCTCCAGGGTTGGCCTGCCGAACTGGCCAATGGTATTCTGTCTTGGCGTTTTTCTACTACCGTCGAGAACGGGAACTCCTGTCGTGAACCGGCGTTCATCTTGTAATTATCGAAACCATGAAAAATCTTGCTAGAACACAATTGGTCATTCACTGCGATCGTCGACGGAAGTGACATACGAGTGAACAAATGCGACATGAGACATAATTGCATCCAGATCAACACTCTTGTTTGCACTGAGAAAGCGAGCGTGTTTGAATATTGGAATCGCAGAGTTGTTGGTTCGTGACAGTGGTGGGGGTGAGGCTGTCACAGCCATGATGGCAAGCGCGACGAATATGACAACGTATGGAAGGAGTTGCATGAAGGAACGGATGAGACAGATCCACGTTTTAGTAGTGGGATGGAAGATCATGATGGTGGCTACGGGTCACCGTGAAACTCTGTTGCATATCACCGCAGAAAAGTCGGGCGACAGAACATCACCACATGTTACAGGGGTGAGTTTGGGTTTCATTATGAAACGTCTGTGAAGGCGTTTTGCGGCGGGAGGCGAATCTGACTCTGCGCCTATGGGATGAAGAATCTTCAGGAAACGAAGGCGACAATTTCGTGTCAAAATGAATTCAAGCACGCTATGAACGCAGTGTTAGAATTCACAAGAGGCCTTCAGTCAATGATAAGAGTCTGGTATTGGGTGTACATAAATAAGAATAGTGCTCACCTCCAATCGACGGTAAGAGATTGGAGGGAAAAACTTGTTTACGCTTAAAAATTTAAAAGTAACTATACGGTCCGTACTGAATAAGGAAATAATTAGGTAATGACTACGAACATACAGCGAGGAATCAAATGACAAGTGTCGGGTCCCTTTATCTTCAGCTTCCCGTTCCGGTACAGTAAGCGCTCTGACAAACGCTTCATCGTCGATGCCCATTAACCCTAGGCTCAACCCGAAACGCCTCCCCTAGCCACGCAAGCACAATGTACCGTTCAAAAGAGAAATTAAATAAGACTCATACAATGGAACCGAGGTCTTCCGTCTTCGACTGCCTTTTTCACGCCTGGTTCACGAGCGTCGCGAAGCCAACATGTGGACGGAAACATCTGGTGTCAAACGTGGAATACACGTTTTTCAAAAACGGTGTGCCAATGATCCACAAAACCGCGCCTGAAAACGAAACTTTGTAAGCCAATATTTTTTTTTCGAGGCACATTTGACTTACCAGGGACGATGTCCTTGGCGACTATCGCGCTTACACACATCTCTTACTCTGTGTTGATTTTACTCAGGTTGAGGGATCCTCCAGGAAGGCGGAACGGCGTCCCTGCGAAGCTAAGAATGATATCCGGCGGCATGTGTGCACACGGAGCTAGAAGAAGAATCATCGCTCATCTATCGAGGAAGATGAAACAATATAAAAACGGACAGATGTAGTAACCGTCGCCGAGGTCGGATGCAAGCGTACCACCGAGCACGTGCTGGAGCTGTTCGACCAGACTTGACGGTCCAGCTATGAAAATTGCACCGGTATCGATGATGGCGGGGCCATTGCCCATCAACGAGAACCGGGTGCTGGAATGCCATCTATTTCCAATAGCTAAAAGCCCTGGACGGTATCAGCAGACAGTCACGAATTCGTCGAGGTCGACCCCACCGAGTGTGTCACAGGAACGTAGGTGATTATTCCAGAAAACAATGCGGTGTTGACGCCCCCGAGATACAGCTCACCGCCGTCGTCATGAAGGTGGAGGGAAAATATGGGAGCGGCGATTTGCCCGTAGTCTATGAGGTTCTGAAAGACAATTCTGCCGCTGTACGAGGAGATAGACGAGAATGCCATGCCATCACGGCATCCAGGACAAATGGTAATCGATACGCTGTAGGGCAACTCATCATCGAACAGATTGGCTGAGTGGTGTCTCCACGGACTTGAATGTGTGAAGCCTAGGTTGAAGCGAGTAGATGTGAAATAGATAGTGTCCAGGTATAAATTGCCTGAGAGAAGGGTGCCATCCGAATGGGAGATCCTACACCTTGCTCTTGCGCTGCGCGCGGTCCTGCTCTGAAAGAAGTCCCAGAGTTGGTGGCCGTCACAAGTAGAGTCACACCTGGCGTCCGGGAGAAACGTATCACTATCGTCGGGTTAATGACGAAGCAGAAGCCACGGGATACCCACACGGATGCAGTGTCGAGACTCACTACAGAAGATGAGATGACTCAATCTTCAAAACGAAGCGATTCACGCCTACCAAGGTACTGTTTAATTCCAGGACTGAAACCGCCGAGCGAGATCATGACGCTCCAGGGTTGGCTTGCCGGACTGATTCGTGGTACATTGTTATTGCGTTTTTGTTCCCCTGTTCTGAGCGAGAATGGGAGTTCCTGTCTCCGGGGACCGTTATTCATCTCGTAGTTACCGAAACCGAGAGAAATCTTGCTAAAAACACGATTGGAGATGTCATGAGCGTTTGAACTGTGATCGTCGACGTACGTGACGTACGAGTGAACGAATCCTACATGACACCTGATTGCGTCGAGATCGACGGTCTTGTTTACGTTGACGAAGAATTCATGTTTGAATATTGGAATCGCAGAGGCGTTCGTCTGCATTACCGGTCGAGGTGAGGCTGTGGCCACGATAACAAGTGAGATGAATATGGCAGCGTGCGAAGGGAGGCACATGAAGGAACAGGCCAGATAGATCCAAGCTTTGATAGTGAAATGAAAATCATGACGACAACACAGCTACGGGCACCCTGAAACACCGTCACATATCGCCATAGAAAAATCGATAGCGGACAGCCTATTATAGAACATCGTCGTACGTAAACATAGAGGGAGGAGCAGATCAGCACCTGAAATCGTGTGTGGGTTCGGGCTTTGTTTCATCATGTAAATGCTGGCGAGGGTGTCTAACAAGGGGATCTTTCAAACTTGTTCACTGAGACAAGTTCCCAATACCGCATCCACCATCCTCACCCTTGATACTCAACAATGCCATACTCTAGGATCTGAATGTGATCAAAGACGTGTGTGTTGTCGTTGAGTGAGGTGAGGTCTTCTGTGTCATGTATGCGTCGCAAAACGACCAGCGTAGCGTCCATGTAATGGTGCTTGTCCGTGGTAGAAGGGGCCGCGTGCGTGTCATGTGTCAGTTGGGCGGCCCATTAGGAGGAGGTAACCGGAAGGCGGAGCATAGCTCCGAGGCGGCGAAGCAGAGAAAAGATAGAAATGCGATGTAGTGGACGACATGTGGATATTGAGGGCGACTCAGGCAGCACAGTGATAGGAGCCCAACAAACGCGCTGTGAACCAGTGAATGACTCGAAGAGGAATGAGATTGGTAACGACATACCCCATCGATTTTGGGAAACGCGCAGAGTACGACGCCAAGTTGGACGATTGTGAGCAGCAGGGCGTTGACGCGCCAATGACCAATAAGTATGTTTCGGAAGTAGCAACTGCGAGGATCTGTTCTTTCGACTTGCCATAGAGACTCCCTGCTGCGTCGCATGCGCTGATGAGTATATGGTGGGACCGGATTTGTTAGAGGCAGATTCAAGGATGTCCGGCCCTCACAAGGGACCGTGTAGGTATGGACAGAGTCGAGCTAGAGAGGGCAAAGTCGACTAGATCGCGGAGCATGTGAAAGCTGCCTTCAAAATACTGAGGGAGGATCAACACAGAGCTATACGTTGTGCACAATGGAGGGGAGGAGAGAGGTCAGTTTACGCGTCGTGTCGACGTCGACTAAGGAATACCTGCTCATGAACTTCCTGCGGAAGGTTTTAGAACTCGCAAAAGTAGAACCTCCATTCGATGGTAAGGGACTAATATTGAGTGTAAATATGAGTAGTACTAACCTCCAGTTGACGGTAAGAGACTGGAGGACAGAGTGTAGCGTACCGTTTCAAGTAACTATACGCGGTCCACACCAAATAAGGAAGTATTTGATGATATCTACGGACGACAACAGAAGGCTGTGCTGTGCTGGCTTCGATGGGAGTCTGCATCGAGCAATGTCAACTCGATATGGCTAGCCAGCGCTTGGTCTTGTCTACAGAATTGTAGTAAACGATGCTTATTTGATATACACAGCATCGTAGCCACGTAGTGCCGCGATCGCGCCGTCAACAGACCGATTGTTCCTCGGAGTTAGTTTTACTTAGACACAGAAGATCCCTTGGCGTTCTTTGTACCTTTCCAAGTGCCAAAGAACAAGGCAATGTCACCATAAATAGAGCCTGCTCAGTCATTTTGACCGTAACTTGATTCGACTCAGCTCTGTGACAAAAACAAGCCACGGCAGTACGCATAGCAAATGCAGTACTGAGATTGGCGGTGGTCAGGTGGAGTAGCGACAAACGACATTACCGGAAAGTTCTCGAGTGTTCAGCTTCGTGGTAGAAATCCGAAGAGCTTGGAAGAGCTTGATTAGCATCGATGCGCATGTCACACCATACCTTTTTTAAGTAAATCTACGAGCGTCTACAGGCAATATAACGTAGCGATGTCCAGCGTCCCCCAAATCCTTACAACCAAACTAAAAATCATCGACCGCAAGAGAAACCCTTCAAATCCCAGAAGTGAGTATGCCTGTCTTATGATCCTATCTCAGGCGCGGCGACATACAAAAGTAGACAGAGTCACAAAATCGGTCAGCTTCTTACAACCAGGTCGCGAGCCTCGCAAAACCAACTTGTGGACGATCACCTCTAGCGTCAAACGTGGAGTACACGTTTTTCAAAAACGGCGTGCCGACGATCCATAAATTTGCGCCTGCACAAGAAGAAAATCCACTATCAGCAGAATCCTCGATTTTTTTTCAAAGCACAGATAACTTACCAGGGATGATGTCCCTCGCGACGATCGCGCTCGTGCACGTCCCCGGTTCGTTGGTAACCTCGCCCATGTTAAGGGATTCTCCAGGGAGGAGGAACAGAGTACCTCCGAAGCTGAGCGCGATGTCTGGTGGCGTCAGTATACACGAGACTAGAAAAAAAGGGGGGTTTTAGTCATCGGCTCGCCATCGAGAACGATTATAAGTGAATAAAACTGACAAACGTAGATACCGTCACCATTGGGTACAAGCGTGCCACCAAGTACGTGCTGGAGCTGTGTGACCTGGCTTGACGGACCGGCTATGAAGATCGCACTGGTGTCGATGATGGCGGGGCCAATGCCTACTAGCGTTGATGAGAGCCCGGGTGCCCGGATGCCATCCATCTTTACCACCCAAAAGCCCTAGACTGTATCAGTGGACTGTCACCAACTCGGCGACGTCGACCTCACGCGGTGCATTATTGGAACGTAGGTAAAACCCCCGGAAAACAATTCAGTGTTGACGCCCACGAGATACAGCTCGCCGTCGGTATTGAAAAACCGAAAGGAAAATATGGGTGTAGCGACTTGTCCGTGGTCTACGAGGGTCTGAAATACGGTTTTGGCGCCGTACGAGGAGATAGATGGGAATGCCATCCCTATTACGCCATCTGGGATAAATCGTGGTGATTGGTATGCCGCGGGGTAACTCGTTACCGAACAGATCAACTGGGGTGGCGTCTTCGCGGACTATCAGACACGTAGTGCACTTGAACGGTTGAGAAACATACTTTGAAACGAGGCAAAAAAGAAATACTGTCCACATATAGTCCACCTGAAATAACGGTACCATCCGCATAGATAATCGAACACCTTTTCCGCACACCTTCTGCAGTGATGCTCTTAATCGGGTTCCAGCGTCGGTGACCGTCGCAAGTATGGTCACACCTGGAGTCTGGGAGAAACGTATCCCTAACGTCGGGTAAATCAGGATGCACGGCCATAACAGAGACGGAATACCCACCCGGATGTAGTATCGAGACTCACTGCAAAAAAGATGAAGTGGCCCAATCTTCAAACGCAGCGAATTACACATACTGGAATACTTTTTGTTTCCACTTCCGAGCGTGATCATGACGCTCCAGGGTTGGCCTGCTGAGCCAACTAGCTGTACTCCGTCTTGGCGTTTTTGTACCGTTGTTGAGAACGGGGATCCCTGTCCCAGACCGGTGTTCACCTCATAATTATTGAAACCGAGAGAAATCTTCCTAAAATACACGATTGTGGATCACCGGTCATGGATTGTGATCATCGACGTACGAGTGAACGAATGCGACATGAGACTTTACTGTATTCAGATCAACGCTCGTGTTTTCGTTGACGAAGCGAGGATGTTTGAACATTGGAATAGCGGAGCCGTTCGTCTGCAACACCGGTCTACGAGAGGTTGCAGCCACGATAGCAAGCGCGGTGAATACGGTGGCAGCATATAGAAAAGAATACATGAAGAAACGGTGAGGGGGATCCGCGCTTTAGTGGCTACTGTACCGTGAAACTCCGCATGTATCCCCACAGAAAATCGACTTCGACACTAGACATCACAGCGTGTGATGATGGGACAGGAAAGGTTAATCCGCACCGAAAACCGCGGGTGGGTTCGGGTTTCAATAAACGCTATGAGAAGGTGCCCGAGATGAAATGGAACGCATGAAGAACGTGCAGGGAATTATATAATGTGTATTAAAAAATGAATTGTTATGTAAATAAAAAAAGACGTGTATCGAAATCGAATCCCCTACTTCATCATCAGTTTCCTCTTTCACGATTGGCTTGCGAGCGTCGCGAAACCAACCTGTGGATGATAACTACTAGTATAAAATGAGGAATAAACGTGTCGCAAAAACGGCGTGCCGATGATCCACATATTTACACCTGAAGAAAAAAAACCATTATCAACCTTTTTTAAAATGAAAAGGCATGGCCGACTTACCAGGGATGAGGTCTCTAGCAACGATCGCGCTCATACAAATTTCTGACTCTTCGACGACCTCGCCCAGATTGAGGGACGTCCCAGGGATGATGAACAGCGTCCCTCCAAAGTTGATCGCGATGTTCAACAGCGGGAGTGCGCACGAGACTAGAAGGAGAATTAGAGTTTATAGTCATCACTCATCGCTTGCCCATTCGAGGACATGAAAAAACTGACAGACGTAAATACCATCGCCAAAGGAGGTTGCAAGCGTGCCACCGAGCGCGTGCTGAAGCTGTGCGACCTGGCTTGATGGACCAGTTATGAAAATCGCACCGGTGTCGATGATAGCGAGGCCGCCGTCTATCGTCAACAAGTCGTATACCTGAATGCCCTCCATCTCCACCAACCAAAAGCCCTGGATGGTCGTCAGCAGACGGTCACTCGCCCCAGGTCGAACTCACTGGATGTATCACGGGAACGTAGGTAAACAATCCGGAAAACAATTCAGTGTTGACGCCCCCGAGATACAGCTCACCACCGGTGTCGAAAAAATGAATGGAAAACATGGGAGCATCGACTTGTCCATGGTCCACGAGATTCTGAAAGATAGTGTTGGCGCCGTATGAAGAAATTGACGGGAATGCCATGCCCATCACGCCATCTGGGGCAAATTTTGGCAATCGATACGCTGGGGGGTAATTCGTTGCTGCACAGATCGGCAAGGGTGGCGTCTTCGCGGACCATCAGATATACGTTACACACTTGAATAGTTGTGAAACTCACGCTGAAACGAGTACCCGTGAAAAATACGCCAACCAAGTATAATCTGCCTGAAACTTTGGTGCCATCGGAATAGGAGATCAAACATGGTTCCCTCATACCCTGCGCGGGCCTGCACTTTTGCGGGTCCCAGCGTTGGTGGCCGTCACAACTAGAGTCACACCTGAGGTCTGGGAGAAACGTATCCCTGACGTCGGGTTAATCAGGCAAAGAAAAAAGCCACGGCGAAAACCGAGACGGAATACCCACGCGGATGCGGTGTCGAGACTCACTGCAGAAAAAGCTCAGGTGACCCATGCGTTCAACGCAGGGAATCATGCGTACTAAGGTACTGCTTACTTCCATGACCGTAACTGCCGAGCGAGATCATGGCGCCCCAGGGTTGGCCTGCAGAACCTAACAGCGGTACGCTGTCTGCAGAACGTTTCTGTACCACTGTTGAGAACTCCTGTCCCGAACCGGTGTTCATTCTGAAATTATCGAAACCGAGAGAAATCTTGCTAAAGCACACGTTTGGGGGTGTCATCAATTGCGATCGTCGACGTACATGACGCACGAGTGAACGAATGCGATATGAGACTTGATTGTATCCAGGTCGACGGTCTTATTTGCGTTGACAAAGCGAGTTTGTTTGAATATGGGAATCGCGGAACCGTTCGTCCGCAACACTGGTCGGGGTGGGGCTGCTGCCACGATGGCAAGCGCGGCGAATGTGACAGCGTATGGGGTGAGGTGCATGAAGGAACGAGCGAGACGGATCCAAGCTTTAGTACTGGGATGGAAATCAGCTGCGGGTACCGTGAAACTCCGTACATATCACCGCAGAAAAATCGAGAGGAGGACGGCACGACTCACGAGTAACGGTCAGACAGAGGGTGATTCGGCGCCAAAAACCGCGGGTGGGTTCGGGTTTCAGTAAACGTCTGCGAAATTGTTGGACGGGAGGCGGAACAAGTCGGGAGCAGTGAGTAATAGAAAAGGTAATTTTTGCTTCCGACTTTCACTACTGCAAAGTAATCATGAATAAGCATATTTTCTGCTCGTGCAGGCCGTAACGACGACGTTACACAAAGCCACCTGACACCATCGTCTCTTATTGTTTGTACGTCGTGACTCGCACTGCTACCAATGGGTTTCGATCCGGATTCCGAGGCTATCCTGAAAGACTTGAGATCCACAAAGGCAGATCTAGGGTGAGGAGCAGTTAATGACCCCAATCATCTTTTGCCTGTACACGCGCGTATGCTGACTCAAGGTACTACGACCTAGAATGCTGCTCGGGTGCAGTTGTCGGTCATTATGGGCTCTCTCATGTCGTTTAAGAGAGAGCTCAATCTTGCTACGATCGGAATGTCAACTGCCTCAAAATGCTCCTCAGCCCAGTGGTTTGCATCATCGCCGGACTAGCTCCATTGATCATAGCAGTACCCCAGCCTGCTGGCCAGAGGAAGGGCGTAGCTATTTCACTGTTCAAGAAATCTGACTTTGTAAACGCTGGCGAGAGTGTCGATCTCGATTCCCTTGGCTCTCACGTCGCATCCGTTCACGCGTACGTCGGTACCACTGCCGTTTATCTGCTACCACTCAAGCATTGTTTCAGCAAGATCCTTCTCGGGTTTGAAAACTACAAGAAGAACAGGGGACTGAAACGACCTTCCCCCATAAAAGCAATCGAAAAGCGCGCAAATTACATTCCCCTCGATTATTATACCAGAAACCCTTGGTATGGCGCCATCACGCTCGGGGATTCAATCAGAGAGTACAAAGGTATGTGTTCTTGCATCTCTGTTAAATACACCCATGATGTACGTTGCAGTCGTTTTTGACACGGGTTCCAGGTGGGCGTTTTAGTACCTCAACTACAGGTCACCCGTACTCATCCGGGCTCAGCGACTTTTTTATTCCATCCGAAAAATGTGATGAGAGTTGCACCGAGCACGCTCGCTGGTTCGCCTCTCGTTCAAAGACCGCGAGGAATCTCGGTGATGAGTGTCGCATCGCCTATTCGGATGGATCGAACGTTTTTGGCTATTTGTATTCGGAAATCGTCTCCTTTCCCGACGGCCTCTCGGTACGTTTTGCATGTTACGTTGGTTCTGAGTGTTTATCGTGGTCATGTAGGCTTCCGATCAGAC